>NMRB01002271.1:11239-45446 GCA_002633025.1 Notospermus geniculatus
CAGATCCATGACGTTGGTTGGGGACCACTGCGTCAAAGGACGACGTCATGTCACGTCAGCGGCGCCCACGACATAACTCTGTTGGCGTGAAATTGCAAACTTTTGAGGCTCAAATTATTGAATTCCATGGTGATTGCGGCCAGGTCCCTAAGTCTATTTTCAAACTGCTTAGACATTTAAAAACTAGAGATTCTTGACTTCTCAATGGTAGTTGAAATGTTTCAAACGGATAGATAAGTGCGAAGCAGTCGGCCTTCAAACTGGGCACACATTTTTCCCAATTTGTAAACATGGTCCCCAACTAAAATCACAGATCTGTAGTTTATTGTACTTTTCAACCTTATTTTAGATGTAAAATCTAATGGTAACAATAAACGTTTGTAATTTGTAATTTGTGCGATGGAATGACGTCATTACGCCAATCGAACGGGTATGACATCATAACGTCTCCATGCGCTCGCACACTTTGGTTCCCGAAGCCGACGCTAGGGCTAGAAGGCTTCGCCCCGCACTGGCTGCCATCTTTGCGGCATAAATTTCACTCTCGCAATACCACCTTTCTCAACCAATGTTGAGTTCCCATTCTTTCTCGTGGAATACAGGGTCTTATTCCTTCTTGAAGTTGACAGACATAATCTGAGCTTTCCGAGGAAACGAAAAAGCCTTGACATTCGGTCTGAATCAAACAAAACATACCACATTGAATGGCGGACCCCCTGGAATACATCTCTGGGTTTATTTTTCCACTATCAAAATGAAGCTCGAAAATCACTGCCGCTAAGATGGGTAAAGGTATCATGATGGTGAGCTACAGAAAATCAGCAGGATTTCTTTTTTATGGCTGAAAATTCGCTTCGAATCCGCCGCGAGAGCTTGATAACACTCCCAGCCAGCGTGCTATACGAGAGCAGACCTTTTCAATACCGGGGTACCAAACATTCAACCTGTGCATCAATCGATGATTTTGCAACCTGTGAGCCGATGCTTTTGCAACCTGTGCATCAGTAATTTTGCAGCCTGTGTGCCAATAATTTTGCAACCTGTGCATCACTAATTTTGCGCCATGTGTACCGATGATTTTGCAACCTGTGGTGGTAATTTTGCAACCTGTGCATCAATAACCTGTGTGTCAATAATTTTGCAACCTGTGTATCACTAATTTTGGGCCATGTGTATCGGTGGTTTTGCAACCTGTATATCGAAGATTTTGCAACCTGTATATCGATGATTTTGCAACCTGTATATCAATAATTTTGCAGCCTGTGTATCAATAATTTTGTAACATGTGTATCGATAATTTTGCAACCTCATATCGATGATTTTGCAACCTCATACCGGTATCGATGATTTTGCAACCTCATATCGATGATTTTGCAACCTCATATCGATGATTTTGCAATCTGTATATCAATGATTTTGTAACAGCTGTATATCAAATGTAATATAGTCCAGTCAATCTACTAATAGGCTACATTTCTAGTTCACGACTGGGGTTCGGCCATGTCGAATTCTTCGATTCAGAAATAGCAACTGTAGCCTTACCCTCGGCGTGCAAAGCACAGATTTGGTTCGGTCTTGGAACAAATTCCCGCATCGCTCACTGGAGTAGGCAGTATACACCTCCTTATCAGGGGATGTCATGAGACGGGCGTGATCGCGCTGGCGCCCGAAAACGCCGGCAAAATTTTTTCACTAGCGTGATTGATAACGCCCGCAAAAAAGATGTCGAGCGCGCTCCCGTTGGACCAAATTTAGGAGTGCTACCACGCCCGTTGATGACTTTGATGCACGTCCGCCGGCCCTGGTCACTCTGCATGAATGGATTGACAAACTTAGTTACAGGCTACAAGCGATTTCCGGTCAGCCATCCGTCAGGAACTCCCGACATCGTCATTCGATCGGGGAAGAGATCGTTGCGTTTCCATTACCATTTCTCTAAAAGCATTTCTGCATTCAGTTGTGAACTATTTGGCTGTGATCCAGAAAGAGTATGCTTCCAGGTCATGCCAATGTTGCTTGATAGTTTCTTTCCATAAAACATACATTTACTTAGATTAGATGCTGAGGTTACTAAAAGCCGTAGCAAAAGTGCAGTGACAACGATCTTTCATTCAATCAAGGCTAATATTTCTCACACGAAGAAAAATAATAACTGTTAAACTTATTTGGTTGTAATCCTGACAAAATAACCTTTCCAACGATGTATAACCATACAGTGGGTGCTGCCCGTGGTCCTGTATTTTTACTTAAGTCAAAGAAAGATTGCCATCCCTTGTATTTGAGCATGCCTGACGATGTTTTAGCGGGAACCCCAAATCAGTGACTGGGAAGGCCACTTTGCATATTCAAATCTATGACCTGCATATTCAAATCTACGACCTACTTTTACTATCATCCAATGGGTGAGGGGATACCACATAGGGATTCCCATGACATCATTATTGGGTCAGCTATATTTGGCACACCATGTGCATAGGATGTTTACACTTGCAAGTCCTGGTCATTTCAGTTTGTTTCACTTGTCACCCTGAGCCACTTGCTTATTTCTGAGAGCAACCTTATTATTTGCCCTGGTGTAGACTCTGCTGTATTCATGTAGGCTATGTTTTTTCTGGTCACATTCAGCATGTTAAAAAGAGAAGGTGGAAATTCCCAAAACAGCTCTTTCACGCGAGTGGATCACTCCCCTGGAAGTTACCCCAGGGAAGTGATTTTTTATAGCTCCCGTGAGATATCCTGCGGGAGTGACTGATAGCTCCCGTGGAAAATTCTCCTGACATCCCCTGCCTTATGCTGTCCATTTTTCCACTCAGGGGCTAGAATTGTCCCACTTTACCTTATGCAATTCCTAATTCCACACAGCAACTTGTCGTCGCAATCTGAGGTGGACTCCGGCCGTCCGACTCCCAAGACTGCGGGACCTACCGGTACGCTACAACAACAATCTCGCTTGTCTCTACCTACGTGCACCTCGAAGCCATGGGTCACCCGACATTTCTTAAGGGACACAACATTATAAGGGAAACTTGACCATCACCTTCAATATGAAAAATCTTACGTTCAGGTTGAAGCTAAGACGTTCAAATTGGAAATAATCCACGAATGAAACATCCGAAAGTGAGAAGCAATAGGAATGCCCTCATGTCATGAGAACAAAAAAATAGGAATGCCCTCTTAATCCTAGCTCACAAATCCACCGGGCCCCGTATGATTGTCCCCACCCAGCGGCTTGCAGTGGATTTTAGAGACTGGAGCACGGATCTAAAGGTGAATTATGCCGAAATCGCCTCAATAGATAAGCTGAAATTAGACTGGATCAAATTGGGCACCGCAGAAATTGGCCAAAATGTCTGTTTTTACTCGCCGTACGAGCCCCGGAGTGGATATGTGATGGGGGCTTTAACAACCAAGGAATGCCCCGCCTAGGTCTATACGGTGACGTCGAGAGAAGCTGGTGCCTCGAATGCTGAGCGAGCCGGTGAGGTTCTAACTGCCCAAAAATGACGGGGTGCAAATTTTCTGACCTTTCCCTCACTTTCCGGGGGACACCATGGATGCAATGACTGAGATTTGTACAGGAGAATGGAAGTCGATGTACACCTAACTTTTGAACGGTGGGATTTACACCCCATAAATGTATTAGGCCTACCAACAGATAGAAATGTGGTGCCTCGGAATCAGATTGGCATACTAGTATTAAAATTGTTTTTAGTCATTATGTAATGAGAGATGACGGTTTTCATATAAATTAACACAAAATGAGTCAAAATGCATAAAACGTCATTTCCTAATTATATAAACTGCTTAAAATGCCACAGAATAGGTTTATTTGATTCCGGGGCACCATATTTCTATCTGTTGGTAATACATTTATGGGGTGTAAATCCAACCATACAAAAGTTAGCAGTACATTGACTCCCATTCTCCTGTACAAAGCTCAGTTGTTGCGTCCATTGATGTCCAATGGTAAAGTCAGTTCGCAAAATTGGGGGACGCCCCACAAAGAGGTCAGTGGTCAGAAAATTTGCACCCCATCAGTTTCTGATAGTTTGGACCCTAAAGTGCCCAGAACTGCAAAAAAATCAACTTTAGCACAAAAATCCTACGGGAGCTGCTTTGTTGACACACCATACCGCACTATCAGTGGCAAAAACAATTTTATGTATTTATCTCCTGGCGTGAAGAAAATGAATTGTAAAAACTGCTCACTGTTTGTTCTAGATATGTGCAAGATTCAGTATGATACAAGTACATGTAATCAATAGTTCTATTGATTTCCTTGGAGAAACTTGTATCGCATGATATTCAGAAACGTCGAAAAAAGTCTCAACTTAATATACCACTCTGTTTTCGACAACTGATTTAGCTGGCTGACATGCTCAAAAATAAATCTTTGCAACCAAACCCCTCTTCTTTGTGTCTTTGCTGTGGGCTGATTTCGGCCAGGCGATTATACGACGTTGGCCATCGCTGAAAATTTGGTAGCCGCCAATTGCAGAAGTGGGAATTCTGCGAACGAAGCGTAAGCGCGAATCTGTTCTCTTCTTCACCTGTAAAGGCCAAGTAGGCCTAGGCCTAGTCGGACAACGCCTCCTGATGTCAAAGGTACCGGTATACACATTTAATACCTTACCTACACTATAACCACTGTCCATCGACATCTTACAACTGACGCACACAAGGGCCTCAAAAGCAACAAACTGGTTCCCAAGGAGATGTGCCTTTTTACTTCGTGTGAATCCCTGTTTTGTACGTAACACGTTGGTAAAGTTCTCATACATGCTATCCTTTTCAAATACAACAATGCTGAAGACACCCGATGGTTCAAAATTAAACATGAATATATTGCCATTCTCGTCGAAATAATGATTGTCTAACGCCGAAAGTGGATAAGGCGAATAATTCGGCTCGTCTTCTTGAAGAAACCTATATTTTACATCGGGTAGAACCCTGATTTGTTCTAGTGTCAGAATAAAACCAGCGTCTTTAATTCTGTGCACCTTGTACCGAGATTCAGTCCTCACTCTCGCTGAATTCTCGCGGTGTAGGCCTACGTGAGCACGAATGTGCGTATTTTCTAATAATGCAATATCGTTGTGAACGATCATCGTCAACCTTCTGAAAACATCCCGGAGATCTCGGGTTCCGAGTTTATCGTACGGTGAAATAAGTTTTCGACGATTGTGCCCCGCAAGGTCAAACACTATACAACGTGTAACTGACGAATCAGTCATCAAGTTGTGGCAGATTCCAATTACGCCATTTCCATAATCACCAGCGATGTAAGCAAGATCCAAAACTTGATAATTATAAACTAATTCATAACAAGCACCTTTCCTTGTATACACGTAGACGTTCTTTGGATTTCCTAGCGCCGTCGGGTACAATACGAACCCTAGAAATGCTTATGATTTTTTTTGTGACAATGCCATATACACGAGATTCTGGGAAAATCACCTTTGATTTCAATGACATTGATTTCCTTGGAGAAACATGTATCGCATGATCTTCAGAAACGTCGAAAAAAGTCTCAACTTAATATACCACTCTGTTTTCGACAACTGATTTAGCTGGCTGACATGCTCAAAAATAAATCTTTGCAACCAAACCCCTCTTCTTTGTGTCTTTGCTGTGGGCTGATTTCGGCCAGGCGATTATACGACGTTGGCCATCGCTGAAAATTTGGTAGCCGCCAATTGCAGAAGTGGGAATTCTGCGAACGAAGCGTAAGCGCGAATCTGTTCTCTTCTTCACCTGTAAAGGCCAAGTAGGCCTAGGCCTAGTCGGACAACGCCTCCTGATGTCAAAGGTACCGGTATACACATTTAATACCGTACCTACACTATAACCACTGTCCATCGACATCTCACAACTGACGCACACAAGGGCCTCAAAAGCAACAAACTGGTTCCCAAGGAGATGTGCCTTTTTACTTGGTGTGAATCCCTGTTTTGTACGTAACACGTTGGTAAAGTTCTCATACATGCTCTCCTTTCCAAATACAACAATGCTGAAGACACCCGATGGTTCAAAATTAAACATGAATATATTGCCATTCTCGTCGAAATAATGATTGTCTAACGCCGAAGGTGAACGAGGCGAATAATTCGGCTCGTCTTCTTGAAGAAACCTATATTTTACACCGGGTAGAACCCTGATTTGTTCTAGTGTCAGAATAAAACCCTTGTCTCTAATTCTGTGCACCTTGTATCGAGATTCAGTCCCCACTCTCGCCGAATTCTCGCGGTGTACGTGAGCACGAATGTGCGTATTTTCTAATAATGCAATATCGTTGTGAACGATCATCTTCAACCTTCTGAAAACAAACCGGAGACCTCGGTTTCCGAGTTTATCGTACGGTGAAATAAGTTTTCGACGACTCTGCCCCGTCAGGTCAAAGACAATACAACGTGTAGCTGACCGATCAGTCAGCAATCTGTGGCAGATTCCAATCACGCCGTTTCCATAATCACCAGCGATGTAAGCAAGATCCAAAATTTGATAATTATAAACTAATTCATAACAGGCACCTTTCCTTGTATACACGTAGACGTTCATTGGATTTATAAGTGCCGTCTGGTATAATGTGAACCCGAGAAATGCTTTTGATTTTTTGTGATAATGCCACATACACAATATTCTAGAAAAATCACCTTTGATTTCAATAACGCTTCTCTCTTTGAACACACCCGGCTGTTGCGATTGAGAAGTATTAAAAAGCATTCCATCGCGAAAAACTTTAAAGGCCCGTCTACACGATCATACATTGTTCAAAACATCATCAGACATTTCTATAGGTCCGTCTACACGATCATACATTTGTTCAAAACATCATCATACATTTGTATGATGATGTTCATGGACAAATGTATGATCGGTGTGGACCGTTTTCCCAACAAGCTTGAATAGCATCCAACACGTATGATGATGTTCAAACTTTTAGAGTGCATTGTGTAGACGGAAATCCACAACAATCTTGGACATCATCATACATCATCATACAAATGATGTTTTGAACAAATGTATGATCGTGTAGACGGCATCCGTGACGTCGGCAACGTCATGTGCGATGGAATGACGTCATTACACCACTCGAACGGGTATGACATCATAACAGATCTCCACAAATCTCGCACATTTTGGTTCCGTTTTCCCAAGGATCACAACTCAGATTCCTCAAGTGACAAAAACGAACAGCCCCTTTTGCCGCACACGAGAGCAAAGTGCTCAGCAAAAAAAATCACGAATGAAAATTTCCTACGCAGATAGCTCTCGTGTGCGGCAAAATTTTAGTGCTCAGCAAAAAAATAACGAAAGTATGTTATGACGTCATTGTTGGCGCCATCTGAAATGTTGCGATCGGAACTTCTGCTTCGAACAACAGACACCAACTTGGCTTGCTCTGTCAGAGCGAAAAAGATTTCCAAATATTTCAACGTCCCGACAGGAAGCCAAAATTTCTTGACGAAGCTACTCCAAGTGATAATAATTTTTAAAAACGTTTTGAAATTTCACTCTCGCGATACCACCTTTCTCACCCAATGTTGAGTTCCCATTCTTTCTCGTGGAATACAGGATGTTATTCCTTCTTGAAATTGACAGACATCATCTGAGCTTTCTAGAGAAACGAAAAAACCGTCACACTTGGTCTGAATCAAACAACGTATCCCGCATTGAATGGCGGACCCCCTGGAATACATCTCTGGGTTTATTTTTCCACCATCGAAATGCAGCTCGAAAATCACTGCGGCTAAGATGAGTAAAGGTATCATGATGATGAGCTACAGAAAATCAGCAGGTTTTCTTTTTTATGGCTGAAAATTCGCTTCGAATCCGCCGCGAGGGCATGATAACACTCCCAGCCAGCGTGCTATACGAGAGCAGACTTTCTCAATACCGGGGTACCAAACATTCAACCTGTGCATCAATGATTTTGCAACCCGTGTATCAATTATTTTGCAGCCTGTGTATCAATGATTTTGCAACCTGTCGATCAATAATTTGCAACTTGTGTATCAATTATTTTGCAACTTGTGTTACGGTATCAATAATTTTGCAAGCTGTGTATCGATGATTTTGCAGACTGTGTATCGACGATTTTGCAACCTGTGTATCGATGATTTTTGCAACCTGTGTATCGATGATTTTTGCAACCTATTTTTTGCAGCCTGTGTATCAATGATTTTGAAGCCTGTGTATCAATGATTTTGCAGCCTGTGTGTCGATGATTTTGCAACCTGTGAGCCGATCGATGCTTTTGCAACCTGTGCATCACTAATTTTGCGCCATAAGTACCGATGGTTTTGCAACCTGTGGGGTGGTAATTTTGCAACCTGTGCATCAATAATTTTGCGTCCTTTGTGTCAATAGTTTTGCAACCTGTGTATCACTAATTTTGGGCCATGTGTATCGGTGGTTTTGCCACCTGTATATCGAAGATTTTGCAACCTGTATAGGCCTATCGATGATTTTGCAACCTGTATATCAATATTTTGCAGCCTGTGTATCAATAATTTTGCAACCTCATATCGATGATTTTGCAACCTCATACCGGTATCGATGATTTTGCAACCTCATATCGATGATTTTGCAACCTCATATCGATGATTTTGCAATCTGTATATCAATGATTTTGCAACAGCTGTATATCAAATGTAATAGGCTACACTTCTACTCTTCATTCCAGTTCCGATTGGCGCGAGGTTTATGAACGATAGCTCCGCAACGCCTGGGCCGATTTTGACGAAACATACATCAATCGACTTGTCTTTCTTGGCGGTATCTTATAATCCAAGGTTCATCGCGATATTCCCACTATTTCTCGATATTTTGACCCCTGTACATTTGCACGCGAGGTTGTGTACAAAGTGTAGTTCCACGATTTGGCCGCTACGAGCGCTGAGTTTTGCGTGGTCGCGTCGATTTTTCGTAGGGGTGGGCAGCCGCTCCTGCGTTCACGTGTTCAGCAGAGTTTTTCCCTGCGAGTTTATGTGCTAGAAATATGGATGTTTTTCGTTGCTATATTTGACTAAATGTAATTTTATTCATCTGACGGACAATAAATCTCTGTTAGCATGGAATAAACTGAGGTCAGATGCGAACTGTTAAATTCCCGCATCGTTCACTGGAGTAGGCAGTATACACCTCTTTATGCTGTCCATTTTTCCACTCAGGGGCTAGAATTGTCCCACTTTATCTTTATGCAATTCCTAATTCCACACAGCAACTTGTCGTCGCAATCTGAGGTGGACTCCGGCCGTCTGACTCCCAAGACTGCGGGACCTACCGGTACGCTACAACAACAATCTCGCTTGTCTCTACCTACGTGCACCTTGAAGCCATGGGTCACCCGACATTTCTTAAGGGACACAACATTATAAGGGAAACTTGACCATCACCTTCAATATGAAAAATCTTACGTTCAAGTTGAAGCTACGACGTTCAAGTTGGAAATAATCCACGAATGAAACCGCCGAAAGTGAGAAGCAATAGGAATGCCCTCATGTCAAAAGAACCAAAAAGTAGCTCACAAATCTACCGGGCCCCGTACGTACGATTTTCCCCACCCAGCGGCTTGCCGTGGATTTTAGAGACTGAAGCACGGATCTAAGATGAATTATGCCGAAATCGCCTAAATTATAAGCGGAAATTAGACTGGATCAAACTGGGCACCGTAGAAATTGGCCAAAATGTCTGTTTTTACTCGCCTTCCGGCGCCGGAGTGGATATGTGATGGGGGCTTTAACAACCAATGAATGTCCCGCCTAGGCCTAGGTCTACGGTGACGTCGAGAGAAGCTGGTGCCTCGAATGCTGAGCGAGCCGGTCGGTTTTCGTTGTATCAGTGTGTCTCCCCATGAAGACTTCAGCAATGCAAACCTCATTGCATTGCACCTCTTCAAATCTCACTGTCCAATGGAAATCCAGTCTGTCACAGCCTTAAACCACTAGCCTGGGGACGATTGGGGGATATTCTTAGCTGGTCAAGTAAAATATACAACCCGACGAAAAAGACGACATGGAACTCAGTGGCAAATACAATTTTATGTATTTATGTCCTGGCGTGAAGAAAATGAACTGTAAGGACTGGTCTCTGTTTGTTCTCGATGTTTATGATACAAGTAATCAATAGTTCTACATTATCGATTTCCTTGGAGAAACTTGTATCGCATGATCTTTAGAAAAGTCGAAAAAAGTCTCAACTTCAACCACTCTGTTTTCGACAACTGATTTAGCTGGCTGACATGCTCAAAAATAAATCTTTGCAACCAAACCCCTCTTTGTGTCTTTGCTGCGGGCTGATTTCGGCCAGGCGATTATACGACGTTGGCCATCGCTCAAAATGTGGTAGCCGTAATTTACGGAAGTGGGAACTTTGAGAACGAACCGTAAGCGCGAATCTGTTCTCTTCTTCACCTGTAAAGGCCAGGTAGGCCTAGGCCTAGTCGGACAACGCCTCCTGATGTCAAAGGTACCGGTATACACATTTAAAACCTTGCCTACATCATGATTGCTGTCCATCGACATCTTACAATCGAGGCAGACAAGGGCCTCGAAAGCAATAAACTGGTTCCCAAGGAGATATGCCTTTTTACTTGGTGTGAATCCCTGTTTTGTACGTAACACATTTGTAAAGTTCTGATACATGCTCTCGTTTTCAAATACAACAATGCTGAAGACACTCAAGGAGATATGCCTTCTTACTTCGTGTGAATCCCTGTTTTGTCCGTAACACGTTTGTAAAGTTCTCATACATGCTCTTCTTTTCAAATACAACAATGCTGAAGACACCCGATGGTTCAAAATTAAACGTGAATAAATTACCATTCTCGTCGAAATAATGATTGTCTAACGTGGAAAGTGAACGAGGCGAATAAGTCCAGTCGTCGTCTTCTCGACGAAAGCTGTATTTTACACCGGGCAGAACCCTGATTTGTTCTAGTGTCAGAATAAAACCAGAGTCTTTAATTTTGTGCACCTTGTACCGAGATTCAGTCCTCACTCTCGCCGAATTCTCGCGGTGTCCGTGAGCACGAATTTGCGTATGTTCTAATAATGCAATATCGTTGTGAACGATCATCTTGAACCTTCTGAAAACAAACCGGAGACCTCGGCGTCGGAGTTTATCGTATGGTGAAATAAGTTTTCGACGACTCTGCCCCGTCAGGTCAAACACAATACAACGTATAGCTGACCGATCAGTCAGTGAACTGTGGCAGATTCCAATCACGCCATTTCCATAATCACCAGCGATGTACACAAGATCCAAAACTTGATAATTATAAACTAATTCATAACAGGCATCTTTCCTTGTATACACGGAGACGTTCATTGGATTTCCTAGCGTCGTCGAGTATAATACGAACCCTAGAAATGCTCTTGATTTTTTGTGGTAATGCCATATACACGATATTCTGGAAAAATCACCTTTGATTTCAATAATGCTTCTCTCTTTGAACACCCCCGGCTGTTGCGATTGAAAAAGTAAAAGCATTCCATCGCGAAAAAGTTTAAGGCATCGAAAGATTACAAAGATGGTTGAGTAAGGCTGCTTTTCCACGAGACGTTTGCGGACGCGGTTTCGGTGGCGGGAGCGGGTGCGGGTGAAACAGCTAATGGGAAATACGTTGGTTCGATTTTTTCCACCCGCGCCCGCCTCCTATTCCGCGCCCGCAAACGCTTCGTGGAAAAGCAGCTTCCACTATAGCGGATTCCGTGGCGGTTTCCGGCGAGCGGTGCGGTTTTCACAGGGCTTTAGATAATCCTTCGATGGTTTAACAATACAATCATGGCATATTGATTATCCCAATGCCTGTGAAAACCGCTCCGCTCGCCGCAAAACTCGGCAGAATCCGCTCTAGTGGAAACGGGCCTTAAAGGCCCGTTTCCACTTGAGCGTTTTACGCCGCGTTTTACGCTTCGCCCATTGTTTGGAAGCAGAGCGGCGGAAAATAACAAAAGATTTGACGCATAACGCGGCGTATAACGCTCTAGTGGAAACGGGCCTTTAAGGTCCTTGCACACCAAAAACGCGCGTTGAACGCCGCGCCAAAACGTCGCGGTTTCCGCCCACATACAGGGGTCAAACCTCCCGCGTGAAACGCTGCGGGGACGTGCAATTTTCGGGGCAAGCACACTGGATGACTACAAAAGTTATTTCGGGCGGCCACGCGGCGGCGAGCGCGCGTCATTTTTTGCCGCGCTTCTTTGGTGTGACCCATTTATTGAAAATCCATTGAACTTATTTTCCCGGCGCGTCCTTTTCGCCGTTTGCGTCTGGCGGCGCGGTTTTGGTGTGAAAAGGCAACAGGCGATTTTATCACCTGGGCCACGATCATCGCCACCGGCCCCCTCCCCTCGCCAGCTGGGAAACAACTCCCGTCAACATTTTTCGAATACCCCTTAACGCGAGATATTTTCGCGTCCTAAATGTTCGCGAATGGCCTAACCCCGTCTCACACGAGCGTTTTATCCGGCGTTTAGGCCGTGCGCCTAGGGGCGTTTATGAAACGCCGAAATGAGCGCATGGTAAGCGCAGGGTTGATCGAAAAAAGTCTCAACTTCAACCACTCTGTTTTCGACAACTGGTTTAGCTGGCTGACATGCTCAAAAATAAATCTTTGCAACCAAACCCCTCTTCCTTGTGTCTTTGCTGCGGGCTGATATCGGCCAGGCGATTATACGACGTTGGCCATCGCTCAAAATTTGGTAAAACTCATTTACAGAAGTGGGAACTTTGAGAACGAACTCTAAACGCGAATCTGTTCTCTTCTTCACCTGTAAAGGCCAAGTAGGCCTAGGCCTAGTCGGACAACGCGTCCTGATGTCAAAGGTACCGGTATACACATTTAATACCTTGCCTACATTATGATTGCTGTCAATCGACATCTTACAATTGAGGCACACAAGGGCCTCGAAAGCAATAAACTGGTTCCCAAGGAGATATGCCTTTTTACTTGGTGTGAATCCCTGTTTTGTACGTAAAACGTTGGTAAAGTTCTCATACATGCTCTCCTTTTCAAATACAACAATGCTGAAGACACCCGATGGTTCAAAATTAAATGTGAATAAATTACCATTCTCGTCGAAATAATGATTGTCTAACGTGGAAAGTGAACGAGGCGAATAAGTCCAATCGTCTTCTCGAAGAAAGCTGTATTTTACATCGGGTAGAACCCTGATTTGTTCTAGTGTCAGAATAAAACCAGAGTCTTTAATTCTGTGCACCTTGTACCGAGATTCAGTCCTCACTCTCGCCGAATTCTCGCGGTGTCCGTGACCACGAATGTGCGTATGTTCTAATAATGCAATATCATTGTGAACGACCATCTTGAACCTTCTGAAAACAAACCGGAGACCTCGGCTTCCGAGTTTATCGTATGGTGAAATAAGTTTTCGACGACTCTGCCCCGTCAGGTCAAAGACAATGCAACGTGTACCGGTAGCTGACCCTGACCGATCAGTCGGCAAACTGTGGCAGATTCCAATCATGCCATTTCCATAATCACCAGCGATGTACACAAGATCTAAAACTTGATAATTATAAACTAATTCATAACAAGCATCTTTCCTTGTATACACGTAGACGTTCATTGGATTTCCTAGCGTCGCCGAGTGTAATCTGAACCCTAGAATTGCTTTTGATTTTTTGTGATAATGCCACATACACGGTATTCTGGAAAAATCACCTTTGATTTCAATAACGCTTCTCTCTTTGAACACACCCGGCTGTTGCGATTGATAAAGTAAAAGCATTCCATCGCGAAAAAGTTTAAGGCATACGTAGACGTTCTTTGGATTTCCTAGCGTCGTCGGGTATAATGTGAACCCTAGAATTGCTTTTGATTTTTTGTGATAATGCCATGTACACGGTATTCTGGAAAAATCACCTTTGATTTCAATAACGCTTCTCTCTTTGAACACCCCCGGCTGTTGCGATTGATAAAGTAAAAGCATTCCATCGCGAAAAAGTTTAAGGCATCGAAAGATTACAAAGATGCTTGAGTAAAGCTACCACACACGAGGAGGCAACAGGTGTTTTTTATCACCTGGGCCACGATCATCGCCACCGGCCCCCTCCCCTTGCCACCGGCCCCGGCCCCCTCCCCTCGCCACTGGCCCCTCCCCTCACCAGCTGGGAAACAACTCCCGTCAAGATTTTTCGAATACCCCTTAAAGCGAAATATTTTCGCGTCCTAAATGTTCGCGAATGGCCTAAAAATCCAACATTCGCGGGAAAATATATTCGCGAGTGTCGCACCCTGAACGATGAAAAACTTCGACACCACTAGCGTGTTCGTTTACTTGCCTGGGCCTCCCCGGAGTCAATTTCTGAGTGACCGAGGCGCATGCTCAATAAAGCCCCATTCACGAACGCTGTTGGGTCTCACCCGGGTAAGTTTGCACCACGTGATCAGGCAAACAGACGGCAAGCAATGGCACCGACATACCAGCAGACGACATGGACGATTAGAAGATGTATGTCGCCCTGGCAGCAATTTTATCCTCCCTATCTGCATCTATAGTTGCATGTTAACCATTATTTATATCCAGTTTGGGTAAAAATGGTGGATTGATTTTTAATGTTTTTTCAATTCTGAGTGTTTTAGGGCTTTTTCCACAGATTTTGGCTTCGTTGAAAAAAGAGTGTTTTTTTGTATATATGGGAAGTGTGAATTTTACCTTGCGAAACGGGTCAAGTCAGTTATGCTAGCATTAAACTCGGGCGCGTGCGAGGGAAGAATCTTCCTATATCTAGATCCGTGCAATTCCCTATTACTCGAGGTGATTACTTCGGGCAGGCCCGACAGACCCCAGATCATGACGTCACACGAAAAAGAACGCTGATTGGTCTCACCCGGGGGAGGCCCAGGCAAGTAAACGAACACGCTACACATTTCTCAGGAAGCAGGAAGCTGTATAATCATGGCACGATCTGTTCTATCAACTGCATACCGCAATGCTTGTTATGCGTAAACACTCGTTCCGGGCACAAGTGCGTCATCCGTGACGTCAGCAACGTGCGATGGAATGACGTCATTACTAGTCAGCCAGCCAATACCCAAAAAGACCTCTAATAAAAGTGTTGATGGCATCGGATGTTAAAGTTGTTCCAATGCATGGGTAAGTAANAGTTGTGATCCTTGAGAAAATGGAGAAAGCTATGAAGCTGCAAATTGCAGCGATTATTCTGTACAGCACAACAAATAATCCCTGCAATTCGCAAGTGCATAGCTTTTTCCGTTTTCCCAAGGATCATAACTCGGATTCCTCAAGTGACAAAAGCGAACAGCCCCTTTTGCCGCACACGAGAGCGAAGTGCTCAGCAAAAAACTCACAAATGAAAATTTCCTGCGCAGACAGCTCTCGTGTGCGCAAAATTTTAGTGCTCAGCAAAAAAAACGAAAGAAAATGTTATGACGTCATTGTTGGCGCCATCTGAAATGTTGCGATCGGAACTTACTGCTTCGAACAACAGACACCAACTTGGCTTGCTCTGTCAGAGCGAAAAAGATTTCCAATAATTTTCAACCTTCCAACAGGAAGAAGCCAAAATTGCGGACCCCCTGGAATACATCTCCGGGTTTATTTTTCCACTCTCGAAATGAAGCTCAAAAATCACTGCCGCTAAGATGAGTAAAGGTGTCATGATGATGAGCTACAGAAAATCAGCAGGATTTCTTTTTTATGGATGAAAATTCGCTTCGAATCCGACGCGACGGCTTGATAACACTCCCAGCATGCTATACGAGAGCAGACTTTTTCAATACCAAACATTCAACCCGTGCATCAATGATTTTGCAATCCGTGTATCATATTTTGCAGCCTGTGTATCAGTAATTTTGCAACTTGTGTATCAATAATTTTGCGACTTGTGTATCAATAATTTTGCAACATGTGTATCGATGATTTTGCAACCTGTATATCGATGATTTTGCAACCTGTCTGTGAATGATTTTGTAACCTGTGTATCAAATGTATTAATAGGCTACACATTCGCTATTGAGCGAACGACTGGGGTTCAGCCATGTCGAATTCTTCGATTCAGAAATAGCAACTGTAGCCTTACCCTCGGCGTGCACTGCACAGAATAACTGGTTCGGTCTTGGAACGAATTCCCGCATCGTGCATGCACTCTTGTGGGAAGCTGGTAGGAAGATTAACATTCAAAATCATTTACCACCTTATCATTCATCTATGCAACTTAGATGGATGGCTCCTTAGACGGATGGCTCAATTCAAATTTTTTTTTCAAAAAGTTTAAGAACGCATGAAAACGCAGCGTTGGTAAACGCCGGAAGAGACGCTACGTACTGGAAGTCGTCAAAACGCACGAAAACGCAGGGCCTGCGTTTTGTAAACGCACGACGTGCGTTCACACGGCGTCAACTATGCGCTTGTCGGCGTTTTCAAAACGCGCTAGTTGACGCCGTACTCGGCGCTCTTGTGAGACGGCCTTAAAAATCCAACATTCGCGGGGAAATATAGGCCGATTCGCGAGTGTCGCACCCTGAACAATGATACACTCGTTCCGGGCACAAGGGCGTCATCCGTGACGTCGGCAACGTCATGTGTGATGGAATGACGTCATTACGCCACTCGAACGGGTATGACTTCATAACAGATCTCCATGCGTGCGCACATTTTGGTAAGGGTCACAACTCAGATTCCCTCAAGTGACAAAAACGAACTGCCCCTTTTGCCGCACACGAGAGCGAAGTGCTCAGCAAAAAAATCACGAATGAAAATTTCCTAGGCAGATAGCTCTCGTGTGCGGCAAAATTTTAGTGCTCAGCAAAAAATAACGAAAGAAAATGTTATGACGTTATTGTTGGCGCCATCTGAAATGTTGTGATCGGAACTTCTGCTTCGAACAACAGACACCAACTTGGCTTGCTCTGTCAGAGCGAAAAAGATTTCCAATAATTTTCAAGGTTCCGACAGGAAGATGCCAAAATTCCTTGGCGAAGCTACTCCAAGTGATAATAATTTTAGAAAAAGTTTTGAAATTTCGCTCTCGCGATACCACCTTTCTCACCCAATGTTGAGTTCCCATTCTTTCTCTATACTAGGCTAATACAACTCAACAAATCACTTTACCTCTCACAATCTCTGATCATAAGTAGTTGGTCCGGTGTGAAAACCGTGTTGAAAACAAAGCGAATCGTTCAAACGGCTTGCTGTAGAAGAGGCCGATGACTGCCTACAACATCCTCCCACAGCAGGGGTTTTTACCTCGCTCCTCTTCATCATCCGCTCACACAAACTGTCTGCGGTGACGAAGGGAGCGAGCAGTAAGAACGCCTGGGCCCGGTTGCACGAAACTCACGACAGCGCTATCTTGGTGTTAGCGCTATCTTCATGTTAAATGACGTGAAAATCCATTGTTCTTTCGCTATCCCGTTCCGAGATCCGGACCGCCGAGAACGATACTCGATCTCGTACCCGTTCCCGGAAACAAGAAAGTTCGTTTTCGCAATCCCGAACCGAGATATGACGTCAGTGACGTCGTCGACGTACAGGAGAAAGCGTGGGCGCTGGCGTTGCCAACCATGTGTCCTCACAGAACCACTACACACTTGCGAAGCCATTGAAGTCAGAAACTTGATCTTGATTCATCGATTAATTGGAATTTATTGGTCATTTTGTGCCGGTGTTGACAAATACAGCAGCATGAACCGTAACACGAGTTGCACCTCCGACCCCCCATGAACCGGAAAACACGTCACCGACTATGGGTAAAACAAAAGAACAGTCAGTTCATAAAATAAACAAAAGAGCATCGGCGCACACATACTCCCCCCATGGAGAGACCACATCAAGTCGAATCCATCAACACAACAAGCGCCAAAGCTTTACCACACTCCAACTGTGGAACTGACACGGAATACTATACTTAGCAAGAAAGACATCACTTCGCATGTAAATCTCACCCCAAAGACCAAGCTTAAGAGGTCCACCGATCAGAACAGAATATCATCCACGTCAGCTTTAACTCCTAGCACAACTCAGAGCGAATATTAATCAACAGTCCAAACAGTCCAATGCTCTGAGCGCTCAATTCACAGACTATCACTGTAGAACACTAGTATTCCTCAAGAAAACATTGATGACGTCTCCACTGTCCATGAAACCAAATGATAAACTGAAAGTCCAAAGTATGAACTATAACTTGCACAAATTTGCAAATACACCACAATAATCACTTCAGGATTTACTCCAACCCTGGATCCTTGCAGCTGCCCAATTTCACAGCCTTATGGCCAACTCTCAACCACAACAACTGATAGAAATTACAAACCACTGAATTTAGTGGAGGAGTTCTAAATTAACAAGAACAAACAAACTTTAAAGGGAATGTCAACCAAACAAATAGCCAGCTGCAAATATCCCTGGGCTACAGTAAACAAACACACACAGGAAGGCTGGGTAGACTGCCAGACACTTCCACTAAGGCAAGGGTTTATTCTGCCCTTAGAACAGCCTTAGTTTAGATATCCAAATCACTTCCAATGAAGAATTCACTTAAAGAGTCACTGTCCGAAAGTTACGAAGTTACGGTATCCAACTGATCCACCGACAAGTTCTCGTAATCTCAACAGTCAGTCACCATTTTCACTGCGATCACCACTCTCCTCGAGTAGACACAACTTATGGACAGGACGAATAAGGTGAGTGTCTCTGGTTTTCACCTCCACAACACGAGTACATCCGTCATCTCCTGGGAACGTTCTCGTTATCCGTCCTAGAGGCCAACGCCCTCTAGGCACGTCGTTGTCAACAATGAGGACAAGATCACCATCCACGACATTTTGCTGCTCCTTGTACCATTTGGCGCGTTCTTGCAGGGCTGAGAGATACTCCTTTAACCACCTTTTCCAAAAGTGGTTGGCAAGTAGCTGAACATGCCTCCATTGTCTCCGGTGGTAGGTATCCGTCTCAACAAAGGCTCCGGGGGGTAATGACGTTGCCCCCTTCTGCAGTAAAAAGTGGTTGGGTGTGAGCACCTCATCATCTTTGGGGTCGTCACTGACTTTACAGAGTGGACGATCATTGACAATTCTCTCCACCTCCACCAATGTCGTCAGAAGTACTTCATCGCTCACCAAGGTTTGACCCAGGATGGCCTTCAAGGCTACTTTTACTGACTTCACCATCCTTTCCCACACGCCTGACATGTGCGGGGCTGCAGGCGGCTGGAAGTGCCAGTTTATGCCTCGCTGACAGAGCTCCTCCCTGATCTGGTCCTGGTTCCACTGTTCTATCCCTTCCCTCAGTTCACGCTCGCCTCCAACGAAATTGCTTCCATTGTCTGACCAAATATCTCTAGGATCGCCTCTCCTGGCACAGAACCGTCTGAGTGCATTTATGAAGGAACTTGTGTCCATCGTCTCTGAGACCTCCACGTGGACGGCCCGAGCATTCATGCATGTGAACAGCGCCACCCATCTCTTCAAGGTTGAGCGTCCTCGTTTCACCATAAGTGGCCCAAAATAGTCTAGGCCCGTCCTTGTGAATGGAGGTTCGTATGCCTGCAGTCTCATCTTCGGGAGATTTGCCATCATTTGACTTATCCTGGCTCCATGTAGTTTTCTACAACGGATACACAAGTGGAGAATCCTCCGGACAACTGACCTGGCCTTCGGTATCCAAAACTGTTCTCTCAGAGCTGCCAAGACGTGTTCCTGACCAGCGTGAGCAGACTCCTGGTGATAATGCAGAATCAAAACTTCAGCCAAGTGGTGGTCTCTCGGGATGATCATCGGGAACTTGGAATCAAACGATACTGGTGCCTTTGACAGTCTCCCTCCGACTCTTAGTACTCCATCCACCAAAACAGGATTCAGCCTAACCAACGAACTTGAAGACTTGATCGGCCTGGATTTCTGAAGACATCCGATTTCTTCTGCATAGGCTTTGCCCTGAACATACTTCACAATGGCAGCTGTGGCATTCTGTAAGTCAGCTGGTGTAATGTCTGTCTGGAACTCATCCATTTTGCCATTCGCCTTTGCTTGGATGCACTGACAGAACTTGGTGAGTAAAGCTATTCTCCGTCTCAGAGTGATCCATACTGAGCATCTGGCTAGTAATCTATCCAACCAAGACGACTCAGTGATCATAGCAATGATTTTCTCATCTCTCAGCTCCGGATCGTCAGCTGCCAATGGTTTCACCTCCAACGAAGGCCACATATCTTCAGGCTTAGATAGAAATTCTGGTCCCTTGAACCATCTGTCATTCTTGAGAAAAGCTGAAACCGCCTGTCCCCTTGTCTGAAGACATCCGATTTCTTCTGCATAGGCTTTGCCCTGAACATACTTCACAATGGCAACTGTGGCATTCTGTAAGTCAGCTGGTGTAATGTTTTTCTGGAACTCATCCATTTTGCCATTCGCCTTCGCTTGGATGCACTGACAGAACTTGGTGAGTAAAGCTATTCTCCGTCTCAGAGTGATCCATACTGAGCATCTGGCTAGTAATCTATCCAACCAAGACGACTCAGTGATCATAGCAATGATTTTCTTATTTCTCAGCTCCGGATCGTCAGCTGCCAACGGTTTCACCTCCAGCAAAGGCCACATATCTTCAGGCTTAGATAGAAATTCTGGTCCCTTGAACCATCTGTCATTCTTGAGAAAAGCTGAAACCGCCTGTCCCCTTGAGACTTCATCCGCCGGGTTTTCCTTTCCTGGAACGTGCCTCCATTGGTCTGGCGTGGAGGCGTCCCTTATCTCTGTGACCCTGTTCGCAAGATACGTTTTAAACCGCCTGGTTTCATTCTTGATGTACTGTATAGTAATCCTTGAGTCTGTCCAAAATACAGCTCTACTGATATCCAGCTCCAGCTCCTGTCTTATCAGACGATCCACTCTTGATGCCACGACGGCAGCCTGTAGTTCCAGTCTCGGAACTGAGACGAAGACTTATGGCGCTGTACGTCCCTTGGCCATGACAAATGAACATTCTGCAGATCCATCTTCCTCTACCTTCCGAAGAAATGAAACAGTCCCATAACCGATCTCAGATGCATCTGAGAAATGATGCAACTCTAGGCATCCTGGACTTGGCCGCTTGAAATAACATCTTGGAATCTGCACCGAACTCAAGTCCACCAATGTCTTCCTCCAGTCGCTCCAGGCTCTCTGTAATACATCCGGGAGCGGGTCATCCCATCCTAAGTTGAGTTTGCTGGACATCTGTAATATCCTCTTGGCTGGCAGGATAACTGGACTTATCATCCCAAGTGGGTCATACAGTGATGACACTACAGCTAGGCATCCACGTCTGGTGTTTGGCTTGTCCACCGTTGTCACTTTAATGCCAATGCTGTCTGCTTCAATATCCCATTTCACACCCAAGGCTCTCTCAGATGGAGGATTCTTCTCGAGATCAACCGATTTACAGCTGGGTGCCCGCTCCGTCTCTGGTATGGTAGCTACTACCCCTGGTGCATTAGACATGAACTTTGTGAGTCTCAGATGTCCCCTTTTCAGCATCTGTATCAACTGAAGAGCAAGTGAAATGGCCTCCTCCACTGAAGGGAACGACTTTAGAAGGTCGTCTACGTAGAAGTTTCTGCATACAGTCTCTGCAACTATTCGATCAAAGCCGTCTGCATTGTCCTTTGCACACTTCTGTAAACCATAGGTGCATGCACTTGGACTATCACTTGCACCAAAAATATGGCGGGTCATGCAATATGTGTCTGGGGTATCGTCTGAATCTTCTGTCCACCATAGGAATCTCAGTGCTTCACGATCCTCACTGGGTACGCCAAACTGCAGAAACATTGCCTCAATGTCCGCCATGATCGCTATTTCGTGCTGCCTATGTCTGAGCAATACTCCAAGTAAACTGCAGTTGAGATCTGGTCCACTGTGTAATTCCGAGTTGAGCGATGTGCCACCATAAGATGCTGCCGCATCAAAAACCACCCTAACTTTACCGGGTTTGTTAGGGTTTGACACACCGTGGTGTGGTAGATACCACGTTTTAGGAGTCATCCGTTCCGCTTCTTCCTTCGACAGTTTGACAGCATAACCCTTTCTCACATAGTCCTCCATGCATTTCCTGTACATTTTCTCAAACTCAGGATCCCTGGAAAATCTCCTCGCCAAAGATTTCAGACGCCTTTCTGCAACAGTCTTGTTGTTCGGCAATACTGGTTCATTCTCACGCCACAGTAATCCAATCTCATACCTCCCATCTACAAGCTTTGTCCCTTTCTGCAACATTTCCAGTGCTCGCTGATCTTCAACAGACATCGCCTTGCGACCATCACACGTGAAGCCGAGTTTTTCCTCCTCCCATAAACGACTGACAGCAGTTTCCAACGACTTAAGATCTTCCTTCCTGTCCTGCTCCTTGATGTCACCTCCACCACTAAGACTGTCCACAATATGATCCATGTTTCTCACCAAAAGGTTGATGTTAACTTCAGAAGTTTGACCTTCTTGTACTGGACCAGCCACACACCAAGCTAGGGGTGTCCTGACGGCATAAGGCTGTGAGTTCGGATCATTTCCATAACTGCTCTCTAGCACGGCATGTGCATATGGGACGTCTTCTCCGATGAGTATAGTGACAGCGTCATCCTCAACCTGACTCGTTTCAATGTTCAACCCTCTCAGGTGCTCCCATTCTTCTAAGTTGAGAGTGCCTGGCTTGTAACGCTCATCTATGTGAAGTCTACTCACTATGTGGGCTCGATCAACCGGTATCACTGGCTCCATTGCTCCCAGGGGCATTAGTGAAAATGCTGTAAGTTTGACCTCCTGATCCTGACCTTGTACCAACACAGTGTTAATTATTATAACTTCTGGTATCCCTTCTATATCAAGCTTATCCGCTATACTCCTAGTCACCAGAGTAGCACTTGATCCACTATCCAGCATAGCAAACGTGGTTACGCTGTTTCCATTCTCAGCCATGACACGTACTGGAACCACCTTCAGATAAACCATCTTCTTAGGCCTCGTTGCTAGCAGTGATCCAGTCTGTATCTCATCCCTTCCTGTGGACCCGGCTTCCTTGCCTCCGGATTTTCCTCCGCCTCCTCCAGACTTACTAGTCTTCTGCTTAGACGACTGATCTCCCTCGGGTACAGCTGGCTGACTACTCTGCTCCGTATGCAACAGGGGGTGGTGGGTCCTGTCACATCCATTGACTCCACAGGGTTTCTTCTGCTTACAGTTCTTGGCAAAATGTCTGCTGAGGCAACAAAAACAGAGATTATTATTCCTGACAAATTTCTTCCGGAAGCCTAAGTTCTTTGACTTAAATTCCTTGCAAGCTCCGACCTGATGGTTGCCATCACAGTACGAACACTTCTCCTGTTTGTTAGGTGGGGGTGTCCCTTCCGCTCCTTTGTCGTGGACTTGGGTGGACAGGGTTGTAACCTTCTTATTCTGAGGAGCCCCAGCACTGGGTGGTCCTTGCCTTCCGGAATTGGTCTTGCTGTTGGGATTTCCTGTTGAGGCCTTTCCTTGACTACTCCCCCCAGTGGAACCTACTGTATAAACTGCATGGTTGTCTATCCAGCATAGCAAACGTGGTTACGCTGTTTCCATTCTCAGCCATGACACGTACTGGAACCACTTTCAGATAAACCATCTTCTTAGGCCTAGTGGCTAGCAGTGATCCAGTCTGTATCTCTTCCCTTCCTGTGGACCCGGCTTCCTTGCCTCCGGATTTTCCTCCGCCTCCTCCAGACTTACTAGTCTTCTGCTTGGACGACTGATCTCCCTCAGGTACGGCTGGCTGACTACTCAGCTCCTTATGCAACAGGGGGTGGTGGGTCCTGTCACATCCATTAACTCCACAGGGTTTCTTCTGCTTACAGTTCTTGGCAAAATGTCTGCTGAGGCAACAAAAACAGAGATTATTATTCCTGACAAATTTCTTCCGGAAGCCTAAGTTCTTTGACTTGAAATCCTTGCAAGCTCCGACCTGATGGTTGCCATCACAGTACGAACACTTCTCCTGTTTGTTAGCTGGGGGTGTCCCTTCCGCTCCTTTGTCCTGGACTTGGGTGGACAGGGTTGTAACCTTCTTATTCTGAGGTGCCCCAGTACTGGATTGTCCTTGCCTTCCCGGGTTAGTCTTGCTGCTGGGGTTTCCTGCTGAGGTCTTTCCTTGACTACTCCCCCCAGTGGAACCTACTGTATAAACTGCATGGTTAGCTGCCTTTGCATTATCATTGACAAACCGGACCAAGTCTCCTAACTTGGGTAACTTCCCTTGATTTTCCAGATCCATGACTTTCTTGACCCATTTACTTTGCCATACTACTGGTAGACGATCAAATATAGCTTTTAGCGTAGTCTGAGTGTTCGCCTCCGACAATAAGTCCTGGTCTTGCAATGCATGGTATGTTGAGTCCAACAAGTCTGCGAACTCCAACAGTGCTGTTCTGTTGTACACTTGTAACCTAGGTCCTTTGGTCAACTTATCAATGCATGAACTTATCCATCATGAACAGAAGTACTTGTACCTTGTTCTTCCTGACGGTAGGACTCGTCATGACCTTCAACATTTTTGCCCTGATGTACACAAAAGGATCACATATCAGAACAAGACTGTCAAACGTTGGAATCGAACGACTGCGCCATGCCATGGGGCTGGCGTCTGAAAGCAACGGACCGATTACAAACGACGTGAACGGCGACGAAGTGCGCATGCCCATAGTGTACACCCAATATGACTTAAAGAATGTCACCATAACTCCATTAAAGTCTCCCAGAATTCCCTGGATCATTCATCAAACCTGGAAAGACTCCGTTGTTCCAGCATCTTACGTTCATATGGTGAAGAGCTGGCGCAAAACGCATCCGAACTGGCAGTACTGGTACTGGACTGATGCCGCTGCTCGCGAGTTCCTCCGACAAAAATATCCGCGATTCTTGCCGATCTTTGACGGATACTCACGAAACATTCACCGTGCTGACGTCATTAGATACTTCATCTTGTACGAGTACGGTGGTTGGTATGCAGACCTTGATGTGGAGGCTTTAAAACCTTTGACCAACCTTACCTACAGTCATAATTGTATTCTAAGCCATGAGCCGATGTTGCACACGATTTTTGTCTGGAGGCGGGAACGGTTGGCCTGCAATGCGCTCATGGCGTGCAGACCGCGTCACCCCTTCATGGAGCGAGTCATCCACAAACTCCCAGAGTACTTCATCAGCGACAAGGTCAAAGATCCTGTCATCGGGAAAACCGGCCCGGTCATGTTGGACAATATTTTAACGGAATACCGCGCAGGAGTAAAAAACTATACGAACAAGGACACCATATACCTGGCTCCTCCGGACCTCTTCCTCCCCACGATGGACCCCGTACAAGTCCAATCTATAAGGAGAATCTGCGGCGATGAAAACAAAGTTAAACAATGGGAGAACAAGTTTAAAATGAAGTCGGGTATTTTGAGTGAGTTGTGTGCGTTCTTGGAATCTGATAACAGGTACAGCAATAAACCACGCTCCGTGTCCTACACGGACCATCATTGGATGCATGGGCATGGAGGAAACCCAAAACAAGCTCGGCATATTTATGATATAGTTGATAACACGGTCAATGTTCATCTTATGTTGACGGACAAGAAGCGTAGCTGAGGTTGCAGTAATTTGGCTGAATATACAGTTTTCGCAAAGCCTCCGAAACGCCAACGCGAACGCCAAACCCATTGTTCGATGCCACGAAGAGAGCACCGAACAAAAGGATAGGCGTTCGCGTTGGCGTCTCGTGATGAAAATAACAACCTTTGGCCAGGAAGTAACGTCTGTCAATCTGCTTCAAGTTGGCCTCTACAGCCTACAGAGATACATGTGTACCGTATCCCCATGCCACTTTCAAATTTGGCTTCGACACCAAAAATACTGCGAGACGGGCCATCGTTCTGAGGTAATCAGGGGTTCCGTTTAGTGCTCCGTCATCAAAAGCGCGCGGTGATGAAGGAAGCGAGCACGTGTTCGCGCGCATCTTCCGTCACGAAAAACTCTCGATACCTCAAACTCATCACAACGCCACCTGTCTCCATTCTCCCAACCGTCGCGCATGCTCGGTAGGAAGTAGTTTGCGATGACCTCAGGATGGAGTCGTTGGCTTACGTCACAGGTGACTGATCGACCGGGGTGTTAGTTGCAGTTTAATGTTTCTAAAACAAAATCTCTTTCCGTCCTNCGCCGAATTCAGACTTCGTGGATTACATGTCAAACTATTCCATGGGCTCGAGAAGATGGTCATCGGCCTCGGCGTCCAGTATGCAGAATTCGCCTGTCACACCCCCCGAGCCGGACCTGAGCCATCTGAGTGAGGAGGAGAGGGCCCAAATTGCTGCTGTGATTGCCAGGGCCAAAGCCTTAGAAAGGGAAGAAGATGAGAGGATAAGGTAGGTGTCGGTGATAGAGTCTACAGAGAAATCATCGTGGCTGTTGTTGTCCCCATGTTATTTCATTGATGTTTGAGAGGCAAGTCTCAGAAACTGTTACATAACGGCAACCTGCGAAATGGTAAGCCGCCAAGTCAAGTCACTGCACTGATGAATTCAATGAAATTCATCAAATGCGCCAGTATAACCATCGGTCTGGGCTGCTTCTCGGTAATTTTTTCACCAAAATGTTGGAATAGAACGCTGTGTCAGAATGATTACAAAACTATTAATGATGGAAAGATAATTACAAAATGAAAGCACAAATTGCGCTGAGGTCAACGTGTCTGCAAGAAGGACAACTGTTCATGTCCACATTAAAGCCTGACCTGCCTTCCGCAATAATTTATTCGGTCAATTTCATGAAATCAGGTTGGTATTGATAAAATACTCGCGTTAATTACTTCCGTGATAAAACACATACGTTACCTCTGTGATAAAACACAGACGCTTATACCTTCCTGATAAAACACACACGTTCATACCTCCGTGATGAAATCTAATTACTACTCACTGAAATCAAATTGTCTGTCATCGTTAGCGTTATCCACTCGTTGTAATGTGGTTACTGCAATTGGATATACACAATTTGATTTACTAGGATTCAAGGACAGAACCAACAGCCTTACCCTCCGGGAAATAACTAAAGAAATGGTCTAGATACAGTTATCAATCTCTAACTCATGTCTCAATAAGTTAAGGCCCTATCTCCCAGGAGCTAAGACTTACGCCCGTATTCTAGAAGCCCCCTTAACTCTAAGGGCCACTTTAAGCTTTTGTATTCTGCCCTGCAAACAATAGCTAAAGGTAAATCTTAGAGTTAAGGCGTCATATGAATAAAGACTAGTAAATGCTTTTACTTGAATTTTGCAATACAAATGCACCAGGCTATGCTGTACAAATCTGAAGGTAAAGCATTTGCTAGTCTTTATTCATATGAGCCAAGGAAGCTTCCAGAATACGGCCCCGAATGTAGCGAGTGAAGCCAACGAAATTGGTCGTGATCACATCATCAGACAATGAGGACAAGCTGTTTATTCATGACCGGAGCTGATAGGCCACCGACCATTTCTTGAAGGAAGAAATCTGTCCAGTCCCAGAAGGTTTCGACACCCCAACCTCGACAATTCACGAGGTGGAAATGTTGGGCTCAGTTATCCGTGATGAACAATACATGAGCACACCTGTTGTACTCCCTCGGATTTCGTACGTCTCATTATCAATGATATGTCAACTGAAAAGTTTGTAGACCGTGATGACTGACAGAAGCTTCCCGCCGAGGAAGGCGCTTGTCATCCTTTGGGGAAAGGTTCATTCGACAGGGATTCCATAGACCACATCAATCAGAGCAGTTGACGTATCATTTGCAAGCGAGCCTCAACAGAAACCTTTCTGAAGAACTTTCGAAGGAAGTCATGCATCGCACCATTTGATCCTTTCAGGCAAGTTGAAGACGAGTATCAGGGTCGGATCCAGGATTGACAGAAAGGGGGGCGTAGCTCGCCGAAGGTGGTGAGCACTGAAAGCGCGAAGCCCAAAAGGGGGGTCTGGGGTCCTTAAGGGGGGGGGGGCGTAGCTCGCCGAAGGTGGTGAGCACTGAAAGCGCGAAGCCCAAAAGGGGGGTCTGGGGTCCTCCCCCCCCCTCCCAGAAAAATTTGACAATTTAACTGCTTTTAGATGCATTTTCCTGGCATCTGAGAGCAAAAAATTCAAATTTTTTATGTGATTAAATTTTTCTTGCTAAAAAAATCATTGCTCTGCCAAAAATAGGGGGCGCCCCCCGGATCCGACCCTGAGTATAGAACCGTGACTCTGACCAGCCCGAGTATCGAACCTGGGAAGCATTTATACTCATTAACCAACCACAACTAAACCCTTTAACATCAACAAGTTTTGAGTCATAGCCGTGTCCAAATTATACAGATCTACCTATCGTCATAGTTACTGGGTCACATCCTGGCTGAATATCATCTGAACACAAAGCACTCGTCATATCAGTGAATCTCTATGAATGATTCAACAGCCAGCATTGATTTACCATTTTCAATGTCGTCCCCATCCAATCCTACCATTTGCTAATTGACCGACTGCTATAAGCGCATGCAATTGATGAGATAATGAGGGGTTTGTACATATCTATAGAATAATGGGAGAACTATGAGCATTACTATCTTCTCATAAAAAATGAAGCTCTGGTATTAATCTTCTCGACGGGCCCAAGCTGTCTTGGATTTCCAGGGAGATTTCGTCCGTGCGCACTTCTGGAAGGCAAATTTTGGTCTCTTTGACCAATCACAATCGCTGTCGTGTTTTGGTTTGCCTACCAGATATATGCGCACGCATAAAATCTCCGGGTACAGTACTTGGTAGGAAGAAAAACATTGGGGGGGGGGGGCTATTTTTAATCTGATGGTTAGAATGTAGGGCAGATTCAGATGGTAACTGCTACTGTAACATAACATTCTATGCTGATTATCTCTGCTACAAATGAGGGAAGAATGACCGAGATAATGGTTCATGTCAAGAAAATAATCATGATCTACTAATTGATCAATTTTCGGTCTGAGTTATTGTTCTGGTCTTCTGCTCATCTTTATTCTTTGCCACAGTATACCTGAGCTTTTTTGTTGGTGGTGCTTTTGTCCAATGAATCATTGATGCCACGGTACAGACACATCATCAGTCCTCCCGAACAGCGGTAAGGTATTCCCTGGCTTTCCTTGCTTTCTCTAGTTAAGAATGATCGGTGCCCATTTTTCAAGCAACTAAAGCAGGCCTCACACGAGGACGGTTCTGACGGCGGTTCAGCACGGTTCAATAGGAAGGTTTAGAAATCAAACGATAACTTTATTTTTCATACTACACATTAACCGGATTTTATATTGCATTTATCACTTGATTTCGAAACCTCCCTATTGAACCGTGCTGAACCGCCGTCAGATCCGTCCTCGTGTGAGGCCTGCTTATGATTGGTTGTATGGGATCTCTTTCACGAGTCACCTCCAAATAACGGCGCGATGTTCAGCCTCACATTGCGTTTACCAATGGCGTGCAACAACAGTTAGTGGGGAGGTTTCGAAATCAAACGATGAACCAAAACTTTACGACAACGTTATTTTTCATACTACACATTAACCAGATATTGCATTGCATTTTCGGTACAAAAATAAAGTTGTCGTTAACGTTTACGTTTATCGTTTGATTTCGAAACCTCCCTAGTATTAATAATGGACGTACACAGTTTTATCAGGACACGATTTCTTTTCCCATATTTCAGCACAGACCGCTGTGCTGTGTCACTCTGGGATACGTACAGTATGATAACTATAGCCATGGCAACAGAATTGTAATTATTTACATGTGTCTTCTCCGAAGGATGGATGAGTTTGTTTTTCAATTGGCTGCTTTGGTGGTCACATGACCATAGGACTTATATGGAGTCAATCGCTATCCTATTAGATCACAGACAACTGTCATGTGTCAGGCCTCCCGCCAATCAGAAGACCTCAGCTGACATAAGGTGATGGTACAAGAAATTAGTTTTTCAATATTCTGTGTAATAGTTCTAACTCTAATAGCTTATGATAAAGTTGCATCTGAGACTGTTGAGGCGACCATGGCCGTGTGATACCATAAAGGAATCAAACATAAAGATTTACTGCGAACGATGAAGTAACTGACGGATACACTTCATGTGTTGCCACCAGATGTCTCTCACTGCCTGAATTTTGGCTTTACCTAATATAGGCAGGGGCTTCAACTTTTTTTATGGTAGTGGGGAACAGGAATCTGTCAACTTGATGCCTTGAATTCCATTTCTGAGGATATTTTCAACACAACTACTGTGTTCCACGTGCAAATGTACGTTCGCCTATTCAAATGTACACAGATGACCCTGTGCTCTCATCGTTCGTGGGGTTCTCATTAATTCAGTCCTTTTGTATCATAAGATCAACAAAATTTGCACTATACATGCAGAAGGGTCTTGCCCATCATATGGAAGAGTCAGAACGCAAATCTGTTGAGGTTAAAAGTGATACTGTCCATATTTAAAAAATGCTAAATTTAAGTTGAACCTTTATGTTTGATTCCTTTATGGTGATACCCCACATTTATGTTTAATGATCATTCTGTCCTGTAATGAACCATAACCACATACTGCCCACGCTATGACCGGCAAATCAATACAACACGTTTGATGAAGATCAATACTTGTTGATGATGATAGGGGTCCTTTGGCTGCAGATTTGGACCCTACCATTAATGACCAAACCCCAAACGACACAACTTATCTGTTCAGATCATGTGACCAGTAAATCATTAACGAGTGATCAAGGGCCTACACGTTTTATGCAAAAATTCATCGCTTATGAATTTTTGATGTATGTCATGTGACATGGACTAGCCAATCAGCGTCCGTTTGCTAAGATTCTCGTCTGCTTTACAGGGTGTGGGTGGTCGAGCCTGGAAGCCAGGATGTAGCTATCGTTACAGGCGATTTTTTGTAGGAAGACGAAGCAGGTCGATAACCGTTTTGAATTGTTAATTTTATCGACGTTGATAATGTTCTCGATGATGCTGTATCATTGATCGTGTATAGAATACTCTTGATTTTCAAAACATGAATCTAGGTCTCTGCCTTTACGAAATAAGATACAGTTAAGTAGTTCATTTGTAATATGAGAGATCTATAGCAATTTACTGTATTCAAATTCGGACTTTTCCAACAAGCATAGAAATGGTGGAAAATACAAGCGGGACCTTGACGGCCCGTCGTCATCAACTCCTCTAGGCTATATGGCATCGCACCATCGACACTAGGCCTACTAGCTCTCATAACATAAAGAAGCTCAGGGGCTCTGAGCTACATTACTTTGTGTGTGATGGGAGCTAGTAGGCAACGTCGATGCCATATGGTCTTTTAGAGCAGATTGTGAGGGTTGGAGGCCTGAATTTAACGCAGCATCCATGCAAGACTTCCTTGAGGAAAGAACGGGCACCGATCTTATGATCGACTGTCACCGCTCAGCATATCGTCGAACGTGAAGGTAGGCCGCCGTTCCAGATTCCTCCAAGCCATGCACTCCGTCTTTTATATGGAACCTTCTGGAGCGCCAATATTTTAAAATGGCTGCCGAACATGCGTGGAACTCCCGTGTTTGTCCCCTGTATCACTGAGACTGCCTTGCTTCGGTCACAGAATGGCATATTCTGCGTGACGTTGATGCTGCTGGCGCATACTAGGCCTCGCGGTGACGGATTTCTCGTGCTGGATTTGTGTGCAGCTTTCGACACTGTGGACCACCCGACGGGACGCTGCAGCAGCATGGCAGCAATGCAGCCATTGGCGAACATGGCCTACTCAACTGGTAGGAGGAAAAGCATGAATGCATGATCTCTCATACTTTATTTATACCACTTGGGGCCCACATGTACAAGTTCTGTCTTCTGCTTGATGTGTAGCTGAGCATCACGGTTTATTACACGTATCGTTGAATATAATCTCATATTCCAATTAGCCAGATCAAAGCATCGCTTCTGGCCTGCTCTACCAGATTTGGTTGAATGCTAATGTCTTGAAGTGACCTCCGAGCCCTGTCGCACACGTCAAAGGAGTAGACTATCTGCTGCTTATTGCAGCATGTGTCATCAGCATTGTCAAGACTCTGGTTAGTCTGAGATTTCGGATGATAGCATCCTCCCATCGCAGAGCTTTGGTCTCGCTCCTCTTCAAACAAGAGGAGCGAGACCAAAGCTCTGCGATGGGAGGATGATGATATAGGGGGGATTGGCCGTCGATTTTGAGGGAGTTGAATTTTACGGGGGGGGGGGCATAGCTAGGCCTATTTATCAGATACTGGGGCCAGAGGGTTTAAGTATTGTAAAACGTTGGTTTTGAATTGGGCATACAGCTGACGGTATAGCGTCGATTTCCATCATTCTTTATAGAACTTCCATTGTGAGATCTTGTGGCCGCTGATCAGAAACGCGAGCATTTAATACCACCGATGCTGCAGCTCAAAATCAAAATTCCACAGAGTGATCTGTTATTAATCTTGGTGTTCATGTCGTGTTTGTCGTGTAGGTAGTGGATGCTACCCTCTGCTTTCCATCGGCGAGTCTATCGATCGCTATCTTCTCGTCGTGCATTCTTGTTTGAAGCACGGTGCACTCTCTCCGTGCAAAACCATGTCTACCTGACTTCCGGAGTGCCAACGTTGCAATCAAGGAAACAAACGTTCATAATTGAACTCTCAGTGTGGCGCAGTTCAAACGTCGCCGTTTGTCACCTCGTAGTCATCGTTGTCAATAGGAGCTGTCAGCGAGTTGACCACTAGGTGTCACTAGGGCCCAATTCAATGCATCTAGCGGACCCAGTCATTATCGATCGAGCAGCGATCATAATAGATTTCCTGTACATTTGGTCCGCTAAGACTGTGCTGCCATCTGTTAGCAATATGCGCGGCTGACTGCTCCTATTGAACGCATTGGCTCCCAGCGAAGCAGTGACAAGGCACATGACCTAGCCACCAACAACAACCAACCCGTCAGGTTGCCCACCAAGAGACAACCGGACACAACTCGTTGAGCTAGGCCTACCGGCAACAACAACCAACCGCGGGTTCCGACCATTGCGGACCAAACAGCCAGCAGACAACAACCCTTGTTTGCAGGCAACTCCATCCGGCCAATGCTCTGACGGCTGGATGCTCCGCCCTTGGATGTGGAATTGACACAACACGACATATATAATAACTGGAAGAGGGTTAGGCTATTTTGTTTGGATAAGCTTTACCCGGCATTCACTGCGTGTAGGCAAACGGTCGCACTGCTTGCCGATCGATCCTGTTGGCTACGCATATCCCCGTCACCAAACACGGAGTGGAGGAGGTGGCTCCATTTAGAAGTCAAAGCATTGTCTGATATCCGTATGTCATGGCAGCCAGGGAGCTTTGTGGTACAGAAGACAGGATGTTGAATGCAACTGCAAATGACATCACAGTAGCGTAGTACTCTCTTCCGCGTGCAAAATCACTGTCATGACAGTGAAAGACTGTTATAGGTGTAAAAGGACAGTATGTCCCACTGGAACAGTCTCCGACAATGCTGTCCAATTGCTGATGAAGGACCTTGGATACCAGATTGATCGAAGTGAGACGATGTCACGCGCTGGTCGAACAAATGATATGTCATATAGTTCACTCGGTTGGCAAATTATTACCGTACGGTTAGGCCTACTCTAAAACGGGACTAATGTAAGAATGCAATAATTGTTCTGCATATACGAACAAAACTCACACAGATCAACCCAATTACCAACAGTTTGCATGTTTACAATCATCAGAGGTTGTCCTGCAATTGCAGACGAAGTGTCTGCTTCCGCAATGAAATAGCTGTCACCAGTTCCCGAGGATGGTCGAGCACCTATACAGCACCGTCGACGTGGACGCCTGTAACGGGTCATCTCTGGAAGTATTGCATCTCTAGAATTTTGGACTGCAACTCTGGAGTTGCAATTGTGGAAGTCGGTTTTAATTGAAACACGAGGCGGCGCTGATGATCATGACATGTACAGTTCCTTTGGAAATGTCATGCCAGCACGGGTAACTTTTCACACGCACGCAGTTTAACCAACACAATTTGTTTCTTCTATTTGTCCTACCCCTCTCTTTTGGGGGAAGGGCACTCCAGTAATGAGCAGCAAGGGCCGTATGCATAAAACATCTTAAGTGTAAAATTTCCCTTATCATTTGTTTGGAACATAGTTTAAGGG
>NMRB01002271.1:46151-71716 GCA_002633025.1 Notospermus geniculatus
GGGGGGGGGGGCAAGGAAGGTACCCCCTCAGTCATTACGTTTTGTGTCGGATGTCGAAGAAGAACGAGCCATGTTTTGAAACCAATTAAATTTGTACAAGTAATCCAAACTCGACATGCCTTTTCCTTCCATTATCGACGGATGATGATTGTACATGTTTCAAACGTATTTTTTATGATTTCTCCTCGTTAGTTCCTTGTTATGCAAATCGCAGCCGAAGACCGATCAAGACAACTGAATGGCTTCCTGTAAAAAAGGATAATGGGTTGTTTATCAGTAAATGCAGGGGGACGGAGCATCTCGTGACACCTACGCTAAGATAGAGACTGTCTGTCCTGTTAGGAACAGTTTCGGCTAGGAGTCGCCCTCTCCGTCTCGTCGGTGACAGGTCCCAATCCCTCTACTCTGACATAGAGGAGTCATCTTCAGAGGTGAAAGATCCCATTCTACCTGTACTGCTTCTCAACTCTAAATGCATTGTCTCCTATCAGAGTAGAATCCAATCTAAAGCTATGGTAGCTCTTTCACAGAAAATAAGCTGGATGAGTTTACCCTATTATTGACTACTTAGTTTAGAGTTTCATTGTTTATTCATTAGCGAGTTGATTTAGCTCACCGTGTCGTCTGTCATGCTAGTCAGGTGTGTATTGATGACATGGTGCAAATGTATAGCGATATCCGTCGCCGGCGAATCGGCTTTGTCGGATTGTTCTGGTTATAGCTCGAACCCTTGCAGATGCTTGGAAGTGAGTGCTCTGCAGTCACTTCACTTTGTTGCCTGTTTCTTTTTCACCAGAGTCGTCTCGGCGCTGAATCTAGATCTATCGCGGCAACTATCTTCCCGTGTCTTCCGATGAATCGTATGGATTTTGATGTTTTGGCCTACGTCTATCGTACACTGTTAGAAATTTTTGTAATATTTTTACAGAAATTGCCTGCAGCAGAGTTTCAGGAACTTCTGTAAATTTACACATGGTGTGATTTATGTGTTCCTGTATTAGTTGTACTCAATTAGACTGTCCAGAATGATGCTTTCTGAGAACGTATGAAAATATAATTTGGTCAGCCTCCAGTCAAGTCTCTGTTAACATTTATTTGAGTCTGTAATTTTACAGATCACGTCCTGAAACTCTGCTGCAGGAATTTTCTGTAAAATCCTCTGTTTTTTCTAACAGTAGGCCGGAGTGGACAAAATCAGACTTTGTTGGCAAGAAAATTTACATCCGTATACATGTCCAACAGGTGTTAAAATATAAAACGACCACTGTCGACCAAACCAATTAGGCCTACGATTTAGAGACTTGAATGCCTAGCGTGGGTTCAGAAAAAATGACCAATGTGAAAAATACCCCAAATTTCATGCGGACAAGGACCATTGGAAATATGAGTTGGGCGTTCTCAGCCACAGATGCATCTAACCGCTATTGTCGGCGTTGTATGTAAGAAATTGTCGTTTCATATTTCTGATGTCATAATTCACCATGACCATGGCAACCTAGATAAAAGCCACCGTCAAAGCTTCCCAAACCAATGGTTACCCGATGTGATTCTGGTAACGGTTTTCATGCTCAAGGCTGCAGTCATTGGCAGACAATAAGGGGTTGAATGGTATGCAGGGTAAACTGTACGTGAATCTAGAAATGGCATTTTAATGTGCGCTTTTATTGAAGAGATAGAGCTATCGATCGTTGGTAGGTCGTTTTGATGTTGTGAATTAATGTGAGCCACTGATTCACTGATCGAACGTTGCCCGGGGCAGGTACCAACCGCTTTCAAAAGTCGTCATTTTTACTTGAACGGCAGATTCAAATGATCATGGTAACGATTAAATGTCAAAGTGATTTCTAACTAATCAAAGTATTGAAGTCTGCCCTTCGAATAAAAAGATGGTAGTCATAAAGGCAAAATGAGACGAACCGTAGTTGACGAACTGAATAGGATGACGATCTGCCAATTATGGCTATTTTTGCGAGCAAATCACTTTCTTGTGATGCTTCTGCATGGACCGACTCATTGTCGGCCATATTTTATGAAACATTCTCAAACTGAATCTCTACAAAGTAAAAGATTTGGTTATTTTTTCAGGGACCTCGAAAATGATTTCAGTACCCTGACGCAGCAGATCGACAAGAGGTCTTCTATGTCCGACATCTCTACAAAAGGTGAAGTGTGTCCTGTTTGTAACGAAGCAGAGGTGAAACATGGAATTGAAAACGGAAAAGCGAACTTGTGCGCAGATTGCGAGAAAAGGGTTTGCAAGGACTGCGGAACATATCAGACAAACGTGCAAACAAAGGTGAGTATGCTGTCAAAACTTCGTCGTTGGTTTCTGTGTACAATAGAAAATAAATTATGTCTGTCACTAGGCTGCCGTGAAACTGCCGAAACAGGAAATATGAATTTACCCTGGAAGCACGTTCCTATATTCAGTCAAGGTACAATGTTTTACAACTTTGGCATAGTGACACTGGAGGCACACATTTCAGTGACGTGTGCCCCAGCAATTAGACCCAGCGCGTCATCCATGTAAATGCTTCTGTGAATGTGTTGTGTCGTTGTGTGTGTCATGTTCGATTGTAACAACAGATTTCACGATTTTTGAGTCTCGAGACTAACTACATAGTGGCAGCCAATCAAACGAGCTTTCTACGGTCATCTGGCGCGGAACATCCAATGAGCGTCCTTGTACCAAATCCGCATGGGGAGCCTTGCTGCAAATGGTCTTTTGGTCCAAAACCCAGATGTACGCCGCCCCCTCCCACAGGTCTGAGCGCACGAAGTGAAGATGAAGACGATCAGCGTCATCCCCAGTGAACGTCCTCCCATTCTTGATCAGAGTTCGAGCCCTTTGATAATACGGCATATCCACCCAAATGATGGATGACTGAACCAGTTACTTAGCTCTGTTCACTTAATTACCCCGCTGTGTCACTGAAGGTAACACGGGCTTCTGATTATAGCTGACTTTTTGTTATTATTGATCGAGGAGATGGGACAAGATGATGAATTGGGAAGCTGCTGTATCATGGTTATGCGATAGGATGAGAGCTCAGCCCCTGGGAGTTCTACTCCGGGATTTATTGTTGATTAGAAAGGAATTAGCGAAGCAGCTATGGGTGCGTATTTGCTGTGATGTTCACGGTCCAAGCATTGAACGTCCCAAAGCCAAGTTGTTCAAGAGGTCTCATCGACGTGACTAGCAACCGCTTCTTTTCGATTTGTAGTCATGGTGAGACAAATCAACAATTACAGTCGTCAGTGTATCCCCAACCCACAGGTTAATAAGTCGAGCCGTCTCGCCAGGCAGATCGCTGTAGTCAGCATCAAAAATTAGAGATGGGAATTAGTCGGATTAACCTTTTGAAGCTCAACGATGGCGTCATGACGATAAATGTCAAGCCACTTCTTAATGTTCTTTATGGACATTACACACCACTAGGAGTATTTCAACCCGCCAGCCCGGCTCCCGATCCGGGGCTGTTGCCCTTTCGTGTGCCATTTGCAGGGGCTCACAATCTGCCTTGATCCTGGCAATTTCTCCTGTGGCGTTTGAAGTATACGGCTACTGCAAAAGAACATCCAGGGGCCTATGGCGCAGTCTTTGACACCGCATGCAGCCGAAGTTAATGTCGGAGTGGTCCAGTGGAGCCTGTGCCAGTCACCTTTTAGATTATTGTGTTCGATGGGCGAAGACGGTTCTGTCAGAGTTTTGTGGACGCCAACGACGCGCAGCCAGCAGTTCTCACAATGTTCTTGTTGTTCTTTCGGCTGTACTTAGGGAACACTTCAATTTCCCGGGCTCGACTGAAACCCAGTGCTTCAGAAAATCAGAACAACACGAACTTGCCATCTGAGCGCCAACTGGGACAACCTGCAGAGTGAGTGTCGTAGATAATATAACATGAGAAAACTCCATGTCACCTCTTGTTGGAATATTCAACACTCATCTCTAGCGGAAATACGTCGCCATGCCAACTGAATCTCTTGGCGATTATTGTATTGAAGCTCACCGGAAGCTACAGTATTAAGTTCCTTCAGAAGAAGTCCCTTGGAAATGACTGTAGTTGACATTGGCAGAACAAAGAGTTTTAGAGCTAACCCTGAAATATGTAAGCCTGCTGTGATGGCACTTAGCGTTATTCGATGATGCTGGACATTTATTTTTAGGATTCCATCCCCACGGCACTTTTGAGCACCAGCTTACAAGGAGTGCATTCCTGCTATCTTACAACTGTAGATCTATACAAAATATGATGGCTTATCCATGGACTCTTCAGCTTTGGATTGCTGGACAAGTTGGGTTTTTAGCCATTTTATCGCCATCAGCAGCCAGTGATTTTCCGAAAGGATTGTACCCTTTTCAACCTGTGTCAAAAAACTGAAAAATGATTTTCTAGACACAAAATAACAAAAATACGCGAAATGTTTTTGTTTAGACAGTAAGGTGTTTTCTTTTTCGTTATGAACTAACGTGTCCAAAAATAGCACAGCTAAAGCTTCCATGCACTCAGAATATAGGATTCGTATGTGGTTTGACAAAAAACAGCATAGAGCTATGCTTCTGTTACAAAGAGATACAAAACATGAAAAATGTCGATTTTCATGCTTTCATCCAACTCTTGGATATTGTTAGTAACTCTGACCTTCACGGTCTCCGATCATCTCTAAGGGTATCTGGATGTATTGTCAATAGCTGGTGGCAACTGGCTGCAAATGTCAACTTCGTATATACAATCATACACAAGGTGTGTTCTACCACATTCAAGTTAACTGTGGCTCTAATCTTTGCCTCCAGAAAATGCCAGACCAGGGATGTAAAAATGTGTGTGGTGGAAATCAATGGTATGGCGTGTGCCATCTTAATCCCTCGTTGAACAATAATACTGGCCTTAGGTGCCTGGGGGACTTTTGATTCCTGGGGAACTTTGATTCCTGTCACATCGTCGGAATATCAGTTCCAGAGGCGACTGAATTGGTTGAAAGATGATAAGATATTTTCTATGTTTTATAACAAGTTTATTCGTGGCGGAACATGAAAATACAGATTACCAGAAATGCTCAAAAATTGACGGCTGTTGAGAAACAGGATGCCGCGGAATGGTCTTTGACATCTACTCGTGAATTTGCGTTGTGATAACTGCTCAGTAGACCGAACCAACGATGAACGGCATGACTGCATGGCGGTTGTGGATCATTCATAGCAGGAACAAGGAATCATGATCAGTCAAATCACGAACGGTTATATGGTGGGAAACGGCCCTCTTCAAAATCCACAGCACTTGGTCAAGGCAACTCTTTGTTTCTTTCCATTGCTGTTGCTTTAGGCTGCTACACCCGTCTGATGACGTCGGCTCATTTGCTGATTTTGTGATCTCTCTTGGTCATACATGTATCTAATTCTTCAGTATTCGGTCAACCTCTTGGGTGATTGCCCACGCCCCGTTCACACTTCTCTAAGCCGACTTGGTTGCAATGCATAATGGTTGACCGTTGTTGTGCGTTCGAAACTCCAGTATATGTCTATTTGACATTTAAGACTTGTGAGTAGAGAAGCTGTTTTCCCTTCTGGCGACCGAAGTCAACCGACAACATGTCTATGAATATTAATGGACTTTCAGTCAGCCAGCGTCATGGCGCAAATCAGACGATTACCAACCCTGGGGCTGGATGGGAAGTCATTCTTGAGACGCGTGACTTTCTAGTCAGCTGACAGAAAACTAACTTGTGCTGTTCAGTTAAACTTGCTGTTTAGTAGTTGTTGTAAAAGACATTCTTAATACTTTGATATTTTGAATCATTCCTTCAAGATAGCTTGGCGGAGCTTGTGGCATTTAATAATAGCAAAGAATGAATGACTTCTCGATTTTTGCCCCAGATATCGAGGGATTTCATTCCCGTTCTGCAATTCTCCTAAACATCCTTTTTTGTCGCTGGTAAATGGTTTTCAGCATAGAAACAATGGCTTTCTGCGGACGACCATCGGCAACATCCATCTACCTTTATTGGATTTTACAAAGGATGGGATTGTGAAAGANCTCTTTTTTGTCAAAATTTCAGGTCACTGCTGTGGGCAAACATCTTTCTGATCAGTAAAGTAAATATTTTGTGTCTGTTGCTTGTGCACCAGACAACATTGATTGAAATGAAATTAATTTGAAATGTGTCCAAAGTTTAGGTGCGATCTGGTCTTCCTACTATTGAGGACATCGTGTCTAACAAGCTATGCATTAGGATCAGATCTACATGTATATGATGTTCTGTATAACCTAGTGTCATGCAGTAGACACTCAACAAAAGCAAGCTTTAATCTTTCTTGGCAATGTCGCATATGCAACGTACTGGCTGCGTAAACCTTTCTGAGATTGTTGAAAAGAAGGAGGAAACCGGAGTGCCTGGAAGAAACACATGCTCTCATATAGAGTCACCCTCGCTATCACAAGCGTGACGGTAGATCCAGGATCAAACTCAGAACCTCAAAGGCGACAGTAGTATACCACTGCACACTCTGGCAGCCCAAAATGACGTGAAAACAGGATAATGAGGAACCTGCGAACTAATGCCACGACGTGGCGCTGTCAGTGTAAGACCCGGAAGTCTTATTTTCTAACAGTATTTCCATTTACTTCTTTCCCCCAAAGTAAACCACTCAGTTTGGTTCAATTTTGACTAAATTACACGGTCCTGTTTCATTTTCAAAGTTCTCCAAATATCACTGCTTTGTTTCGTCAGAAATGCCACAGGATGCCAACATTGGCAACTCATAAAATCGTGTGGAAAATTGTGTAGAAAAATGTACACAGATGTTTTGACGGCGCGATGTCAACAGCGAAAAACATGACGTCAGTACGTCGTTCGAGTCTTATACTCGCTGTGCCATTTATTATTCCAGTTTGTCACGTGGGTTCCCCATTGGTTTGGTCTGATTATAGGTCCACGTGGAGACTTGCCAATATCCTCAGGACCTGTAGGTATTCTGACAAATATGCACCACATCCTACCAGTTCCTGGAACTAAAACCATTGATCTCTTTGCTATGATGATCAGTGAAGTGGCGACTGTCCTTGAGAGAGTCAATAAAGTTGTATTATACTTGACACTTATTCAATTCATGATAGACTGGCACAGTCATGCTCATTGTTCCTTGTTGGACCAATGGTATACCACATTTTGAAAAATTTTGGAAGCTTGCCTGATATTGATGTCTCCTTGAGTGAAGCATCAGTGTCATCTGCCTTCCTTATTTTCCACCCAAACATTCTACAGCACAAAAAAGGACACAAAAAATGTCGCCGAATTTTGCAAATTTTCGACCCCAACTGGGGTCTTCCTTAGACACTTTCTAGTAGAGATCCCAGAAGTGAATTTGCAAAATTCGGAGATGACTTTTTAGCCTAGCGCACATCGACCTTGCGACTGGAAGCAACTGAGCGTAACAGTCGCTATCGATGAGCGGAACGTGCTCATCGATTACAACAGGTCATTGCGGCAACAAGTGGCACAATCCAGTCTTCAATCTGGAGCGCGCACATTGAACAGGCAACTGAACTGAATGCTACACGGAAATTGTCCATGTCTTCTGAGCGGACCACTCGGGATTGCGTCACATGACTAGGTGTGCTCCACAAAACAAAGGAAATTCATTGCCAGACCGCGCACATCGACAGCGACTGAAGAGAACTAGAAGCAACGGTCGGCAACGAGTGGAACATGAGCAACTGGCTGGAACTAGCGGCAACGGTCGGCAGTAGTGTTGCCAGGGCACGCACATCGACCTGTTTGAGCATCTGATCAGTTGCTGCTGTTTCCAGCCAGTCGCCCACCGTTGCCGGAAACGCCATTGCCGGTAGTTGCTTCTAGTTGCAAGGTCGATGTGCGCTAGGCTTTACTTATACTCGTCAAACACTCTCATAGATTCATCTGGCTTCCATTCCAGTAGTCCTTGATCTTCAGGTCTTTGAATATCCATGTATTGTCACTCCGGTGAGTGGCTAGGCCTTGAAGCTACATCCTACTATCGTCATACATATTCTATTTGTTTTACTCTTTTACCAGTTGTATAAGTGACACACCCCAAGCCATCTGAATTTTTGTTATCCGCATTGGTATTTTCATAGAAAGCAACATGCGAAATGGAAAAATCTATTTGTATGTTTATCCCAGAGCATTCAGAAAACGTAGGATTAAGCAATGTTGTCATGCACTTGCATCTCCCAAGGAGGTATTTGTATTTCTTTGTTGTTTTTTGGTGGTCAAAAGAATGAACACCCGTGCAAATTTTTTTCCTCGTCACAGTTCATACTGTCAATTTCTGACATCTGTGCCGTGATTTTAACATCTTCAATCCTGGACTCTCAATGGTCGTCCTCAAATATTCTTTGTACCGGTACCAAGGGGTATATAAATTTCTTGTCTGAAACCATGCTTCCTGTCCTGATGGTGTCGAAAATCCAAGACTATCGATCCTTGTGGTCCAGTAAACAAACAATCAGAAAGGGGACTCAGAGCCTTGATAGCCGAGTGGTTATCACGTCCACTCAGCAAGAGGCAGGTCCCGGGTTCGAATCCAGCCCAGACCATGGATTCCGACCTTGGATTCTGCTCGGAGGATGCATAAAGTTGATTTGGGAGTAGGATTTTGGCCACTGACTTGGATGCGATTTGCATTTACAAATGTAGTTGTACACATATTTTAATATTTCCTGATTGGTGGTGGCATGTCCTCAATGACCTACCCAAAGGATCCCACCTTGAAAACCAAACTGCCTTGATTCAAAGGGATTTGCACATCAGGTCGCTGTCATTGTGTGGACACCTATACTATGTCCTTAACTTGTCCATCACGACATCAGTGCCAATATTGAGATCGTAGTTTAAAAGCAAGGGCTTTGTCATGCCATTCTACTTTATTTGTCAAACATATCAATCACTGATTTGATTTGAAGTGTGTGTGATTTGAAAAATCTTCAATATCTGTATCACACATATCTGAAATATGATGACCTTCTGTCAAAAAAATAATCGCTGGCAGTGTTGACTTCAAGTGTGAATTTTCACCTCGAATTCAGTCAGATTGTGTGAACACCCTCATGTTCTATTTTGGTAGCTTTTGTTGATCAAATTTCATGCAAACACATATGACATGTAAATATTCCTTTTTTCCTCGAACAAATTGGAAAATCATCCACCAATTTCTCAAAAGTGTTCATTGCACTCCTGTCCTAGTTCCTTTGAGAACAAGTTTCTCCACTTCAACCAGGAGGTGGCATTTCCCTATCCAATGGAGAATATGCCCATCAGGGCTTTAGATACGGTTTTGGAGGGCAAAGAGTATCATACTCTTCGGAATTTGAAGAATCCCTGTATTTTCACTCTTCAAAGGAGTATTCCATTAGTAAAGTATTGCAAACATAAATCTCAAGGGGCCCTATGCACCAAACAAAGATTATCTTGAACTCAAGTTGAGCCACAACTTTTCAATTGTTCAGGTTTGCCAGGGCAGTGACAGTGGAAAAGTTGTGGCTCAACCTGAGTTCAAGATAATCTTTGTTTGGTGCATAAACGGCCCAAGGAGTATTTCACCCTTTCAGTTTTGGAATGGAGGAGTATTTTGAGATTTCAAGGAGTATTTTGAGATTCCAATACTCCTCTTATCTTAAGTCCTGTATGCTCCTGACTTGGCTCTACATCAGTGGTAATTGCCTCTCCACTGGCTTTCCCAATTCCCCCTTTATGTATCTTTCACCCCCACCATCCTGGTGCATGGAATTACCCCCGGTACCTATTCAATTTCAAGACAAACACCGGTGCGGCACCGGAACATGTGCTCTGTGCACGATACCTTTCGATCTGCACGAATCTGTTGAAATCCTTCTCCCAAGTGATTCATCCTGAGTACATTCGCAGGATTATTCCTCAGAAGAACGTCTTGTCTTCTACAAAAGTATGATAAACTACTTTCTGCCTTTTCAACACCAACACAGTGAATCACAAGTCTGAGCTTCTTGTGAACAACTTGAACTGCGTCAGCTTTTTTGTGAGGATGGATAGACTTAATTGATTTCCAGTGGTATTGATCGTCGAACACGTGTTCTAGATATTATCTGTCTAATCAGCCGCACAGTGACTCCGAATAGTTCTTAGATACAGTAGAATGCTTTGAAGTTTTTACATTTTTACCTTAAAGTTAAGGTATCATGGATTTCCTCATCGGTTACGCCATTTTCTGCCAGGTACCAAAAGGAATGCAGGTACGCCCTCTGTTTTGATCAGTCGACAACACTTAGTACCATGCTAATGATTTTTTTGGCTGTCCATAAATATCAAATATGGAGTTGGCCCATCTTCTGCAGAGTAAATTAGTTGCTTAATTGATTTCAAGTTGAATTGCATTTCGTTTTACCAGACAAGATCTCAGACATACATGTATTGCTGATAGGCCTAGAATGATTCTACAGGATGGAACATATCTATGAAGTCAAGTGCTGGTCATGAGTTGAAGGATACCTTGTTAAAACATTGGCATAATGCAGTTTATTTCAATGGAACCTTTGCCATGAAAGTAATGATTGTGATGTCTTAATTCCCTCTGCTGACAGAAGTCTGCACAATCTTATCTGGAGTTCAAAAGGCTATATCAAATCAAGGTGAATGTGACGTCGGGATGAGAATTCATCACATATTGAATTCATCATAGTTGCGCTTCCACTACAAAAAAAGCCGGTATTTGTCCGCTCTTATTCTGCTTCCATTACAGAATAGCCGTGTTTAATAAGTCCGGTTCTATTAAGTGCGGATCTATTTAGTTCGAGTTGCGCTTCCACTACAAAAAAGCCGGTATTTGTCCGCTCTTATTCTGCTTCCATTACAGAATTGCCGGGTTTATAAAGTCCGGTTCTATTAAGTGCGGATCTATTTAGTTCGGATAGCATAGCCGATCATACTCCGAATCTAGATGCGGATAAATTTTGTAGTGGAATGGCAATAACACCGGATCTATTTGTAGTATTATGCTCGGCTACAGGTGGCTCCACGGTCGCTTGCGACTGTGCATGACCTATCCAAACTAAATAGATCCGCACTTAATAGAACCGGACTTATTAAACCCGGCAATTCTGTAATGGAAGCAGAACAAGAGCGGCTTTTTTTGTAGTGGAAGCGCAACTTATATTTATTGAATTCATCACACTTATTGAATTCATCACAGTATTGAATTCATCAGTTATTGAATTCATCACATTTATTGAATTCATCACATTTATTGAATTAATTTATTGAATTCATCACATTTATTGACATTATCAGCTCTTATCTAGTATTGACAACATGGGGTAATTTGTAATGCCCATGCAGAGAAAATCAGTGGGAAGTATAAACAGACAAAGGCATCGGAAGTCTTATGTTACATGTAGCCTATGTTCGCTAGCAAGGCTACTGTCCTATAAGGTCATGATGGGTGTATTTTTCGAAGCAGTGTGTTGTTGGCCTTTTATTCTTTGTGCTTGGCTGTTGGTGGCCGTTAATAATGAGGAATGATAGCAAGAATATATTTATACACTTAACCAGCAACCTCTTCATTTCCTGAGGAATAATTGTAACTGGTATCAATATAGCTCTGGATTAATTATCATTTACTTCCGGAGGAGTTTATCAAATCTTCGGGCGTAAAATTCTTCCTCGGCCTGCAAAACAATGATAAGATTCCTAAGCCATCTTGTACGGTGCAATTTGGCCGAGAATCAACTATTTTGAGTAAGTGGGAGGTCGGTCATTGTTGTGTTTAGCTTTCGGTTATTTTGATACAGATGCGCTGAGCGAGGAATGTAACTTTTGTTGGTAAAAAAGAAAGTGGAAAGAAGAAGCATTATCTTAACTCTTTCAGTATGAATTATTTTGAGGAATAGCCCATCATAACCTTGAAATGAGAAGCAAAATTTTTCCTGTTGGTGATTGGTGAACAGTGTTGGCATATCTGAAGTGATTGTGGAACTATGTGCTCTAATGTGGTGCCAACTGCCATCTGTTGTTCGTCAAAAAATCTCAAGAACCACTGAAGATAGGCTGACAGAGTCATATCCCCACCAACACACTCTCCGAACAATAGGGCCTACATTGTTTAGAAAGATCGCAAATCAGGCCACCCTCCGCGGGTAATATACTTGTTTGCATTTATTTCCTTACTGAACGAAAACGATTAAAGAGAAAAGTTTTGCTGTGTCCTAGCTTTGATGAACTATCATGCTATTGTTCCACCAAGGTTGTGAGATTTTGCCGAAGACAAACCATGAAATGAGATAGCAACATTGAACCCGAGCCAAAATCTGGAAGAACCATGGGAGATTGACACCATTGAAGTGCAGGTCAAGATCTAGGCAAACTATAAAAGAGATTGGCACCATTGAAGTGTGAGTCAAGATCCAGACAAACCATGAAAGAGATTGGCACCATTGAAGTGCGAGTCATGATCCAGACAAACCATGAAAGAGATTGGCACCATTGAAGTGTGAGTCAAGATCCAAACAAACCGTGAAAGAGATTGGCACCATTGAAGTGCGAGTCAAGATCCAGACAAACCATAAAAGAGATTGGCACCATTGAAGTGCGAGTCGGGATCCAGGCAAACCATAAAAGAGATTGGCACCATTGAAGTGTGAGTCAAGATCCAGACAAACAATGAAAGAGATTGGCACCATTGAAGTGCGAGTCAAGATCCAGACAAACCATGAAAAAGATCCAGACAAACCATGAAAGAGATTGGCACCATTGAAGTGCGAGTCAAGATCCAGACCAACTAAAAAAGAGATTGGCACCATTGAAGTTCGAGTCAAGATCCAAACAAACCATGAGAGATTGGCACCATTGAAGTGCGAGTCAAGATCCAGACCAACTAAAAAAGGGTTTGGCACCATTGAAGTGCGAGTCAAGATCCAGACAAACTATGAAAGAGATTGGCACCATTGAAGCCCAGGTCACAATCTGGAAGGATGTTTCATTTGAAGTTTTAGTACACGAGTGAATATTTAATGATTTTGACCCATGGAATAAACACATGGTGGATGTTTAGTCTAAAGATGAATTACAGGAAGAATCACCTGTGAGGTTGCCAAGGCCATTAGAGATTCATTAAATCTGAAGCCACACATCAATAAACAGTGAAGGATTCAGTTTATCCTGAACTATGTAGGAAGTTTCACCAAAGGAAGCCAACAAATGGAGTTTCACTCAGAACTTCTTTGTTGATTGCTTTCAATCAACCAGATAACACTACTCATGAAGCTATTTTTCCATCAGGGTTGAAGCCAAAGCATTGGTCGCGTTCGGAAAGCTTCCCCAAGGAAGCTTGGGGGAGGCGCGAGAGCGTTCGGAAAGGTATTCGTACAGTACAGGCCACAATTGACATCCCTACGGCTTCGCGTAAGTTACTCGTAAGTTACGCGTAACTTACAGCTTTGGTTTCGCGTAACTCACTGCATAACTCGCCAAAATCGCGTAACTCGCCTCGTAAATCACTGCGTAGCTAGCGAAATTCGCGTAATTCACCGCGTAACTCACCTCGTAAGTTACGCGTAACATAGCTCATGAATTGTACGTAACTTACTCGTAACTTACGCGAATTTAGGGATGTCAATTGTGACCTGTACTGTAAGTTGCCAAGGCTTCCTCGAGCCTGGCCGAAGTGAGCGACTCAGCGAGTCGCTCACTTGGGGAAACTCCCGGCATGCATTTCCATTTCTTTCCAGGCCGGCATGCTGATTGGCTATGCGTGGAATATTTCACGATTGCAACGGCACAGTAGTACCTTTCCCCGAGGACGCGCAAATATCGTTCGGAAATTCGCCTTCACTGGGCATGCTCACAATCCGTGAGAGAAGTGCCAGAGACTTCCTCGGGGAAGCTTTTCGAACACGCTGATTATTGGCCCTCATGAGTATGGAATAGGCCATCTCAAGCTACTCAATGGTCGTCACTTGGATGGGTCATTTATTTCCCCCTTGTGACTTCCTATAAAAATATAGGAAACTTCTGTGACAGTCATTGTTCTGTCGTGGTGAGGAAGGGAGCGAGTGCTAAGAACACCCTGATGTAATACTCAGGGTGATTTTAATGGATCTGAAATGTTTGGAAAAGTTTTTTTACGTCAATATAACCAGTTAGAATTGGGCTTTTGACTTTTACACCTACCCCTGGCTAGGCCCGATAATGGTCTACTAAACTTTCACCAATGTTTTTAAATGCCCTTAGCTATTGATATTCGTTCACTAATGCTAAAAAATGTGTAATGGTTTTGTGTGAAGTGGGTTCTGAGAGGTTTTTGGGGGGTCAGACTAAGTGTCGCCAATTTAATGTAGCAAAATGCTTTCCTTTCTGGTAGTCATGTGTCAAACAGAATTCTTACACATGAAACTTTCCTTACAATGTACTGCAATTTTTTTTTTGCTTTTGGCTATGCGCTGTTGTGGTTTCACAGCTGAAGCATAACACCAAAAATAGATAACGCTTATCTATTTTTGATAACACATAAAATCCGTTGCACTTCATGGTCTGGTGGAAAACCAGGCATGCATAGACCATCCCAAAATATTGTATGTAAAATGTGGGGTAAATTAGGTATAAGGGCCGATTGGCACATTTTTGACTGCCAAGAAATGATTTTCTACCAATAAGCAGATATCAATAGGAGCAGTCACCCGCACTTATCACTAAAAGATGGCAGCAAAGTTCTAGCAGACCAATAGAAAAGAAAATTCTCCTGTGGTGCTCAATAAAGCATGAATGGGTCTGCTGGGTATTGAATTGGACCGTAGTGACACCTATTGGTCAACTGACTGACAGCTCCTATTGCATTACCTGCATTATATCAATAATCCTGTTAATTGGCACTACTTATATCGCATTTTGTTCAAAAGTTTCAGTATTTTAGAAGCCGAATTTTGCATGTGCCAACATCCAAAGAAAGTCCCAAACGTTCCATATGTTTGTGTCTCAATTTCTTTAACTTTTGTCATTGCAGGCCAGAATTGAACACGATCTCCCCAGTGAAATTGTTAGTAAAATCCATCTGGTTGATTTAGCCGGCAGGTAAGCCTGTGGGAGGAGTTTAAAAAAACAATTCAGGATGTGTCAAAAACTATGTAAAAATCACCATAAAAAAACTGAAAACTAAAGTTTCAGAATCGTGTTTCGATGAGAGCACATACTTCAAGGTTTCAGAAGTCCAGAATATTAACCGCTATGGACTCAACTTATGCCTTTCCTCTGTTCGATTGGGGCACCCAGCCAAGGTGAAATAATCGTAGAATACCAGGCCTGGATTATTTATCTAGGTAATAAGGTTGTAAATATGGTAGGCCTTTGCCAATGCCGCTGTGATTAGGTTTATACACGGGATGATGGGCCACCAGGGACTGTCGCCCTGTTTTGTGGCAAAAAAATTATTCGTGCTTGAGATAAACTGTGATCAGACAGCCTTGCATTTTCCTGTCAAGATAATCCCTCGGATATGTGACCCCTTCTGGCAAAACCAGACGCATGTCGCTCTCACCTTGGCAGGTTGAGACCAAATGTTTGTCAGTTTCAGTATTGTCTGCCTATTGTGAAATCTGAAAGAATCTGTTTCTTCCATTCCCTCCTGGTGTCATCTCGGTTCGTTTAGGCTCACCTTCTGAGCGTCATGCGACTGTTTTCGTCAGAGCTGGTCACATGTGTCATAAAAGAACCTAAGAATTTTGTCAATCGGTTGTTTGATAATGTATTGAGAGAATGGGTGAAACCATTTTTAGTTCCACTGTTGTACACTGAGGGCAGCACTTGCCAGTGGACTGTTTTCTTGTCGAGTTGGACAAATTTAGTCCTGCTAGAAAACTGTGAGGGCAGCACTCAAGCATTACAGATGCCTTCAATCACATTCTATCCTTGGCTATTTATTAATGTGACAACTAAATTAATCAACATGGTGGGGGGAGGGGGATATGAAACCACATACAAGAGATGTTTGCTTTTATTTTTGTCAGCGGTGAATTTGATATCTGCTAGGCTTTCATGGTCACATGTTTCATTAAAAGTTTCTAAAAATGCACAGAAAAAGCTTGCCTTCATATGGGTCAGAACATGCTCTATAGAGCCTGAATCTGAATTTCCAAAAATCCTATGAAAAATCTGATGCGGCAGCTAGGATACGTTGTATTAATGGACTTGGACTGGAGGTTCACAGAATAAACTGGGAAAATGTATGTATACATCTCTGGAAAAACTTATGTACAGTACATTCACATCAGTATAAGTTGCTGTTCTCAACTATCTACATTTTACGCTTGCTTTCTAAGACTTAGTTCTTGCTCGTTCTGATATTTGTAGCGAAAGGGCAGCAGACACGTTTGGTGGAGAATATGATAAGGGCCGACTCAAGGAGGGTGCTAATATCAACAAGTCCTTGGTTACTCTCGGCAATGTCATCAAGAGCTTAGGTAAGAGAAAAGTAGGAGGGTCAAATGAAAATTTTTAAATTTAAAAATCATTGAGGTCCCTGTCTATTGCATCTTAGGACCTAAACTTGAAGTAAAGACCTGCAAGAACCATCATTGTTGTCAGAGTAAGGTCCTTGGCTCAATTGTCTAAAACAGTGGTCCTTCGGACATCAAAGCCAACATAATTTGGGGCATGATCTCAGTTGCAAAACAGTCAGACTCCACAAGCTGGGGGAGTCCCAATGGGGATCCTAGCTCGACAGAGGGCGGCACAACGAAACCCGGTCCTTATACAAATGGAACCTTTTGTGTGGGAAATTGATCAGGACCGGGATGTCAGTTTCATTTCAATAGTTTTAACCACTAGTGACACCTATTGAAAAAGTCAGCTATCATCCCCATTGGTGTTTGAGGCATTGCTTTTGTACTCTTTACTGGTCTGAAAAGTCGGCATCAGCACTGAATGAGCTGCTCCGGGACTTCTCCTGTGGAGATTTCTGGAGAGACTGACTGAGTAAATCTGAAGGGCTTTGACATTGTGCTGCTGTAAAAAGTCACTTCATAATTTAAGCCTCGCAGTATTACCGTTATTATAATTATGGTCCCTACATATCAATGTAGGGACCATCTTGATATCACTGGGTAGGTAGGAAATTTTTATTTCTTTCCTTCTTTCTTTCTTCTTCCACACTCAATTGGGAGACTATTGTACATAAATTATTAAATGACCTCAAAAACAAGCAGTACCATCGAATAGTTGGTAGTTGTATCCAGGTCTGAAAGGTTAGATACTTTCCAAAAAATGATGTTATGAGTGTTTTGGAAGCAATTTTTGTTGTGAAGTGATGAACTTCAACATTGCTCAANGTCATTTGTCTGCCCTCCATTGCCCACCCTGCATGTGTCCTTCATCATGAAGACATTCCAGGAGGATGGGAACCCCAAGAACCTGACTGCTGTGCCACAGAGTCATACCCCTCCTTGCCCTTTCTTCACTCAATTTCCATTTTCTGATGTAGGGACCATCAAATTTGCTGTCAAGCAAATTTCACAGTTCTAGTTTTCATCTTCTTTCTTGCAGCCGAGAAGTCTCTCTATATGTGGAGCACATCAGAATCTCTGGGATCCAACTCCAGTGTCCAAAGCAGCAGGGAGAATATGACCATTTCATCATCAGGCAGCCCAAGGAAGACCTCATCATCGTCAGCCAAACACATTTACGTGCCTTACAGAGACAGCGTTCTCACGTGGCTTCTCAAGGACAGTTTGGGAGGCAACTCCAAAACGGTTATGATAGCCAGTGAGTAATTAGGCCTTCGGTACTTGGTTTATAAACATTGAATGAGAACAGTGGCTCATTGCCTCAAAAGAGTGCACCACTGGTGAAATCTATTGAAATATGAACGTGACAGGCAGTCTTGAATGCAAAGGCTCAATCACAAGAGCAACTTGAGTAGTCCTAAAGCACCATCTCTTTTAGTAGTCTGAGCCTATATTCATAAAACCTTGCTAGGCTTAGTTAATCCAAGATACAGAATAGCACAAAATTGACACACAAAATGATAATAAGCAAAAAGTCAATCTCCAGAATTCACGAATTTTCGACCCCAACCGGGGTCTTTTTCAAGTGGAACTTTACAATCTGAAACTCTAGAAAAGGCTTAGTTACATGTACTTGCTAAAGTGCCCAGTTTGTACAGGGCAATGTACACAACTAGCAACCAACTAAGCTAACAAGGTTTTATGAATATGGGCCCCGATTGTGAACTACATGATCAGTATCATTAGCACCATCTGTCCTGATGATCAGATTTTGAACTGGATTTATACAGACTAATGGACCCACTCGGTTATGGTCTAAAGGAAGGTGGTGTTCTTCAGGGTGAGGCATATACCTTGCGATTGTTGACCTTACTGCCATTGTGCTGAACAAAATGTGAACCTGTTTGCTAGAGTAGCCAAGAGCTGTTGTATATGGCCTGACAACCCCAGCTGACGGACATCAAATTGACTGTCATGTCAATTTTAAAAATGCAAGTTTCTTTTGTTTGTACCTTGCTGATTCTAACATGCTTTTTTCAGCAATCTCTCCTGCCAGTATCTACTTCAATGAATCTCTAAACACCTTACGATATGCACAGCGAGCAAAGAGCATCATCAACAAACCATTCATAAATGAGGTGAGTGGTGGACTGAACAGAACATGTTACTTTTGGCATCACCTTTTATCAGTGAAGATAGGCTCATCTTTTGTGTTTTATGATTCCTACTCTTAGGCGTGGGCACATGATTGACCAAGGCATCAAGACTATATGTTGGGCCCAGGCAGGGAGTGATATAGGCATTGGTCTGTTTATCTGATCTGGGTCGGTGAATGGCAGAGCCATCAGTCGGTCAAGCCAATGACGGTGTGGCGCCTTGGCATGAGTCCGTTGGACCCAGGCCAGTTTGTTGGCTGGGCATCAGTCTGTCTATTCAGTCTGGGCCAGTGAGTGGCCAAGCCATCAATCTACATGTATCAAACTTATGCCAATATGTACCCATGGCATCAGTCTATTGGCCCTCGGCTGGAGAGTAGTCTTGGCTAGAGTGGCACCATGGAAACAACGATGGCTCACCTTGGAGGTTCAAGGGTCAAACCCTGTTTGGACCTATTCTTCACGTGGTAGAGAGGGCGACTCTCTCTTTAAAGTGCGAAGGACTTGGAATATTGATTGTTATAGTTGGCAGATGTCCATTGATTGGATTTTACATGACAGCTGATTGAACATTCACTCTTATTCATTTCATCAGTATTCAGACCCAGTTGAACAATTTCATTGTAGATATTAGAAAAGATCATACCTGCATGAAGATATCTGACAGTGAAAAATATTTGCCTATAACCCTTGTTGATTTTCCATTTGACCCACTTGACAGAGATTCACCGTACACTCTTGACCATTAGTGAACCGTTCTTTTCAAGTCGTTCTATTTTCTCAATCGGTAAAAAAATCTCCAATTCAAAATAGACGTAATGGGATCGTGGCACGTTCATGTCACTCAATAATCAATGACACGAAAATGCCACTGATCAGAGATGCACCGTTTAAACATGACCTGGTATTCGAGCCGGAATCCAGACTTTAATATCAATACTAATAGGAAGGTGTCCTTTCTTATTGGGTCTCACTACTCCCTAGTGAATTTCCTTGTGAATTTTCTTGAAGGAAACTAAGGCTTTGCTGTTGGATTAAAATCGGATGCCCATTCTATAAGATGGTAGGCCTGTAGTATTTTGTGACACTGATACTTTGGTACTATGCCGATTCCATGTCCCAAAATACATGTATTGTGCTGAGGTGTGATGTAAAACCTTATGCCTGCACGACATGAAAGTGAATGGTTTCTTCATGGAAAAAATTTGCAGTGTATCTCATCCACGACTTGGATGAGACAATCTTTAAGGTATTGAAGTAGAATTCTTCGAATGGTTCAGTATTCTACCCTTGAAATTCCAGGGTTTCCCATTAAGCCTAGGTCACAAATGCACCGGGCCCCGTACGATTTTCCCCACCCAGTGGCTTGCTGCGGATTTTAGAGACTGAAACTCGGATCTAAGATGAATCATGCCGAAATCGCCTCAATAGATAGGCGGAAAGTAGGCTGGATCAAACTGGGCACCGTAGAAATTGGCCGAAATATCTGTTTTTACTCGCCATACGGGCCCCGGAGTGGATATGTGACTGGGGCTTAACTTTGCAAATTAAGATAGGGTGGTCACCAATTTAAGATAGGGGGTGTAGTAGAAAACCATTACAAAATTGGACTGTAAGGTAGGGTGGCTACTTCTAAGGTAGGGTGGTAAAATGCCAAGGTAGGGTGGACCACCCTTACAAAAAGCCATGCGGAGAACACCAATGGTATCCAAAGTATCGCATCAAAATTTAACCATGATGTGTATTCATTTCAGGATCCACACGTGCGTATCATCAAAGAACTCAGGAATGAAATCGAAAGGCTCAAGGAACTGTTGCATAATGCACATCTGGTACGTTTCCACATATACCTCTTCGTTCAATCGTAGTTCACTAGTTTTGTACAATCAGCTGCCCAATATCCCATGATGTGATATCCCTTTACTAACAATATTGTGACACCCTGAACTCCGTAGGTAGCCCATACAACAAGTGTCCAAAGAAATGAAGAACCCACATGCCGTTTATCCCGGCAGGTCGGCGCTGTGCACGGTGTGACCGAAGCGACGTCGTTTTACATGTAAGTGTTGACGTTGCATCCTGAAAAATGAGTTGTACATTTTCTACAGGAACAATGAAACAAAAACGTTGCCAATATCGCCATCCTGTCTCTTCATTGTAAGGAAAAAAGCAACGAAATAGCAGACATTTTCATCTGCGACAAGGAGATGTAAATTTTAATGTCGGGCGACCGAAACAAAAGGGTGTTTTCACGCCAGAAGTAAATGGAAATAATGTTAGAAAAAAAAACTTCGGTCCCACCGCTCGCAGCGCCACGTCGTGACGTTAGTTCCTCCCGTTGGGATCTGGATGCATTTCTGTGTGATGTGACAGTGTGAAAATATCTTGATATCTAACTTTGAAATATGGATCTGCATCTTTGTAAAGTAAAGTAGGACTCCTCTTCATAGATATTTCTTAAGGTGCTCCTCCACATGACAGTTTTTCTCTGCAAGTGGCTCTCAATGGGCAGTTCACTATCTTTGGTTGCCTCACAAGTTATGCTGAAACCAAAGATACATAGTTTCCTATGGTTGCGTTGCCCATAGGCAAAAATCTTATGTGGAGGTGCGTCCATAGTCTGTTTTGCACACTGATACTATATCATACTTTAAAAACCCACCTATCCTTTTCTCTTTGTGCTCCAATAGGTTTTGAAATGTAAATTCTAATGTAGTGACTAGAAAGTGTTTGAGTCGTGGTGTTTCATGTCGATTTCCTTGTTCCAGTCCCATCTTGATCTCGTGTTATGTCAATGTCAAATCTCTGATACTAAACGGGTCACCTTTAAACTGACTAATCCTGAGGATACCAAGGTAGAGTACGTGCTCTGTCCTGGGCATGAGGATGGGGAACCTGCAACCAACAGGTGGCGCTGCAAGCATAAGACATGAAAGGTTTTGAAATGGTCGCAAAATAGAGCAAGGATGTCACGGTGCACTTACACACTGTGCAACAGGGCAAATTTTGGTCCTATGCTTGCTGTGCTGCCACGCGGAATAGTTAGCAGGTTCCCCATTGTGTGGCTCTGCTTTACAAATGAATGAGCCTCTTCTGTCAGAATGCATTTGATGCACAAGATTCAAATGGTTACAAGATATGCACGAAATCAGAAATTCAAAACCTGATGAATTTTTGCAAAATCCACTCGGTTGAATAGGGAGTATGGATGCATCTTCGTCTTCTCAACTCGTGGGTCTGATGTACTCATGCATATTGAGGCATGCTGCAAAACTCTAACCTGCTTCAGTTGTGGCCACCGGTCCACAATGTAGCGAGATGTAGTCCCTATCTAGGTTTGATCTAGATTCCATCGTGGGCTCGCTTGACCTGAGTTGATCTTGCTGTTCATGAATGAGCACCTATAGCTAATGGCCTTGGTGCCACTTTATGACCTTTCTGTTACCGGTAAGCTGTCATGGCCTCTGTCACCTTCTAATGCACGTACACCACATGTATTAACTGTACGCCCGCTTATGGTTATGGCGCTCGTCCACTTGAGTGTTTTCTTGCTTGCTTGAGTTGGCTCTCAATTCACAATTGTTCGTTTCACAACGATTGTTGCTAAGACCAGATAGACGATTCTCAAATTTGCAGATCTGCACACGTCCGCCAAAATCTGAACCAGAACCTCGATCTGAAACCGGGTGACGTGACGCAATCCATGATTTAGCAATGGTTGACCCTGGTGCAACGTCATCGAAGTCACTGTTGTGGGGTTGTCTGTGTCACGTCATTCAGCTTCAGATTGAGGTTATGGTTGAGATTTCGGCAGAAGTGCACAGATCTTTGTCGTTTACGTCAATTTGAGAATGGTCTATAGACGATTCGCAGATCTGCGCACTTCCGCCAAAATCGCAACCACAACCTCGATCTGAAACCAGCTGACGTGACGCAATCCAGATTTGGCAATAGTCGACTCTGATGCAACGTTGTCGAAGTCACTGTCGTGGCAGACCTTTCCATTTGACGGGCGCTAAAATGTGCATGCGCCTCACAAACAACAGAAATTCTATTGTTTGCAAGGCGCATGCACATTTTCGCGCCCGTCAAATGGAAATGCCTGTCGTGGGGTTCTCTGCGTCACATCATTCAGCTTCAGACCGAAGTTGTGTTTGCGATTTCGGTGGAAGTGCGCAGGTCTTTCTCGTTTACGTCAATTTGGGATTTGTCTAGTTTTCCACAGCTGAGTTGCCCATAGAGAGCCAACCCCTGCAAGGAAACTCTCCCTTGGACAAGTGCCTTTATCATGACTGTGAATTTGTTGCATGGTGGTATACTGTGCACTGTTAACATTGTGAACTTGTCGCATGATGGTACTGTGCACTGTGATGTCAAAGTGAACTTGTTGCATGGTATACGGCGCACTGTTTACTATCATGGTGTTTTATTGTCTCCAGCTTAGGATGTCATCTGACTCATTAGATGATGATGTCTTCATTGAGGTTGGTAGACAGCAGGCTTTTTGTGGAGATCATACAATAAAGAATATACTCTACATGAAATGTACTTGGCATGTGACAATAAGCAGTCAGCTCAAATGCTTTGGATTTTCTTTGAATGGAAACAATTTCACATTAGCTGTGGTTACACTACATAAATCTCTGTGCTTTCCCCAGGGATTTTGCGGTTACACCTGTAAATCGCCGGGTCTAAATAGACCCGTGTCTGAAATCCCCGTGCTTATTAGCCCCAGGGATCTCGAAGGGGCAACGCCAGGGCTATTTTAAGCATGGAGATTCTATGTAGTGTAACCGCAAAATCCCCGTGTCTATTTCTAGTTCCACGCACCCCGACAGACGGCGATGCAAATTGATGAGTGAAGCGCATGCGTATAGGCTATTTCACGCCTCCAGCAGCCACTTAATTATGCAGAGTTGCCTACATGCAGTGCCCCTATCGCCGGGATACGGAACTTATTACCAATCGCATTTTAAGTAGTGTAACCGCTCGCCGTGTCAACGCCGTGTTTTTTCTGGTTCGGAAAAACCCCGTGTCTCAAAAACCCCGGGGATTTTGGATAGGTGTAACCACGGCTATTATTACGATGTCTGTGAATTACATGTATATGTGGTTGATCACTGAAGTGCACTACAGTGGAAATTGTACCTTAATAGCTTTTCCAATGTTCCCTTCCTTCAATAATTCTGACATTTTGCTATCTCTATATTGTATGATCTTGACCTCTTCCTCCTTGTAGTCATAATGCTGTTGTCTTAGTTGACTCACCTGTCCTGCCTGTCATCCTTCATTAGGTGATAGTGACGTAACCGAACATCCCATTGGCTACTGTAACCAACCCTTTTGTTCCAGCAATTCTGATTCGCTTAGACTGTAATCATCTGCGTATCATGCTTCATGAGGTGTTGGAACACCTGTAACTGAACATCCCATTGGCTCCTATAACCAAGCCGTTTGTTTCACCAGTCATGATTGGCTAGGCTGGTAACGATCAACAGAATATGCTGCTTCTTTTGGATGATCTGCTTCCTCTGATTTCCCTAATAATTGATTTGACTCATTTTCAAGCCTACCAAAAAACTTGCTGACTTTGTTCAGACACTTTCATCTCAGAGTGTTTGCGAATTTTCAACCCCAACCGGGGTGTTCTTCAGGCTGGAACTTTACAATCCGAAACTCTAGAACAGACTGAGCTGAAACCCAAATGTAGATATGAAGTATCCCATCCAAACAGGACATGACAGCAATTAAGGAATCTTTTGTGCTTGATATCTTGACACCCTTGAAAGTTAGGATTGGTATTGTCTTGATGTTTCAGCAAAAAAATCTGATAGATTGATTGCGTAAGATGAAATGTTCGTTATTGTATATTGTAACACTTTGAATTTGAATGCCAGCTTGCTCTGAGGCGATTTCTCAGAATGGTGAGTCATGCTTCTTGTTTTGTCTTAGAAGTAATGTGTTTGTTTACAAATTTTAATATATCATATTTTTGGTTAATATTTTGGTACTGCATTAATACATTTGTGGTATATTTCGTAATACAGAAAATGACATATTTATCATATTTTTGGTCTCACCTTTTGACATTATTTTGGGCTACATATCAAGCGCTATTTTGTTTCATGCCCTTAGTGTAATGAAGGATTTCTTTTTTAATCTTAAGATTTAAATTCTTCTGTGGCTATTCAGCACAGATTAAGAATCATGACCCTGACAGGTGTATAAACTGTAAATAGTAATACCCTCCAGTAAGCAAGCAAGCTTTGTAAATACTCAGTTTTACATGCCATGGTTCGAAAAATTCGTATTAAAAGGTACTGTACGTTAATTGAAATGTATTTCTGTCATCGGGATCCATGTTCGTCACACGTTGGCTCTTATCTGAGAAAGTTTGCAATAGACAATTCTCAAATTGACGTAAACGACGAAGATCTGTGCACTTCCGCCGAAATCGCAACCACAACCTCGGTCTGAAACTGAATGACGTGACGCAGACAATCCCATGACAGTGACTTCGATGACGTTGCGTCAGAGTCAACCATTGCTGAATCATTGGATTGCGTCACATCAGCTGGTTTCAGATCGAAGTTGTGGTTGCGATTTCGGCGGAAGTGCGCAGATCGGCGAATTCAAGTATCGTCTATCTTATATATTATTTCCGAATCGGGTTTTTAGCTCACCTCTGTGAGGTGAGCTTCTCCCATGGTGTGTCGTCCGTCTTCCGTCGGCGTCCGTCGTCGTCGTTAACAGGGGTGGCACGTTTCTAAACCGCTTGGGTTACAAACTTGAAATTTGGTGTACAGGTACCCTATGGTAAAAACTATCTCTGGACCGAAACTTAGCGCTGCTGCTTGTACACTCTGGCCTGTAGGGGGCGCTTTGTGAAAACCTTCTTTCGGCCGTA
>NMRB01002271.1:92881-109361 GCA_002633025.1 Notospermus geniculatus
CAGCTGCCAGGGGCTAACATGACATGTACAGCATATCTCACACAAAATAGGCCTATGTATGTCATAATCATGACGGATAATGTGATACCCACACACGGAGACATCCTAGGTAGGCCTATTTGACGAGATTCTTCAATTTATAAACTCGAAGCGAGGAATTGCCCGCCATCTTGAAAATGCAACAAGTAGTCCCAAAATTTCCCATGACGCGTTGCGCGCGCGGTGACAGGTCAGTGCGAGGTACGAGCGCTACCTGTCGTGACAATGTGTTTTCTCCGGGGCTCCCGTGCTTAGCCTTAAGATGTCACCATTCTATCCCAATCCCCCACGTTTGATCAAAATATCCCTTCAGGATTAGCAGTTAGGCTCCAAAGCGTTTGGTGTAGCGGCCATCTTGGAATCCAAATAGGTCTTGGAATTATGCTTCTATCTCTATTAGAATGCGAGATATGTGGGAAAAGGTGTCCAAAATGGCGGCCATATTGGAATCCAAGATGGCGGCTCTCAGGAGGTGTTTTCTCCTGGGCTCATGTGTTTAGCCTTAAGATGTCATCAAACTCTCCCAATCCCATGGACATTAAATCGATTTAATGTGGACATTAAATCGATTTAATGTCCACATTAAATCGATTTAATGTCCACATTAAATCAATTTAATGTCCACATTAAATGAATCTGCTACTTCCGCCGATAAATACACAATCTACATGTACCAATCAGAGGAGAGTTTTTAGCGGTGGATGTGCATGGGCGCGAATTAATGTAGACATAAAATGGAATTAATGTCCACATAAAGAAGTCTCCTCTGATTGGTCGATTGTGCGTTTATCGGCGGAAGTAGCTGCTTGAATTAATGTGGACATTAAATCGAATTAATGGTGGTATTAAATCGATTTATTGTCGACATTAAATCGAATTAATGTCCACATATAAAAATCAAATTCTGTTGGTCGATTTAATGTAGACATTAATTAGTTTAGATTAATGTGGATATTAATTGAGAATTATGTCCACTCCGGCGTGCGATACACGTGCAGATCGCGTCATGGTTGAAGACGCACACACTCCACTTGCGCTGACGACAGAGTGCACCACGTGGGTCGCCGACGTCATTTGACGTCATTTTGACCGTCAAGATGGCGGATTTTCCCATGATGACGTCATCTGCACAAGCTTTTTCACTCGTCAACCTTCAGACAGCAAATGACGCTGAATAGGCTCCGGCAGAACTATGAACAGGCAGCGCTCCACCAGCAAACGATTGGCTAACCCTGCCACCGAGCAGGGTTAAAGATAATGTATCACGGGTATTTTCGCGGGCCACGAAAATCATTGTTTATTTTACATTTTGTTTGTTTATGTCCAGTCTTTCTTTGTCTTATGAGTAATTTGTTGGTGGCATGCCCCTCTAGAAATTCTTTTGATACCGAAACTATTCGATTTGGTAGGTTGGCATGTCCCAAAAGTCCAAAAATATAACATTATGTAAACATCAATGTTTACAAACATTGAATGTAAACAATGAAGTCGTGATACATTATCTTTAACTAAACTTTTGTCAACCTCAAATGTTCAACAATGGTTAGCTAATGGCTTTGTTGAACGTCGTTTGATGAACTCGACCGATGTCTAACAAACCATCGGTTAAGAAAGTCACTGGCTGACTACTGTTTATAAAATTCACCATTCCTAAACCACTTGTTAACCATTGGATAAGCATAACCAATGGTTAACTATCGTTTATTAAATCGGCCCTATGTATAGCAATGCTCACAACAAAGTTGAAGTTGCTGACGCGCGCATAACTAGAAGTAATGCCTGATTGAAATACCAACCTCCTTATTGGGACCAGGCCATGCACTAAGAGGCCCGTATGCACCAAAAAAGATCAGATCAAAGCTTGAGTACGACTCCATTGAGTCGGTCTCAAATTTTGAGTCATGACTGGTATGCACCAGAGAAGATCAGGATCAGGGCCCGTATGCATAAAACTTTCTTAAGTTAAGTGCTTCACTTACACTTAAGTACTAAGGGTTTCCCTCAGCCAAGTGAAATACTTAACCCTCATGCATAAAACATCTTAAGTGAACACTTGCCTGAGTAAAACCCTCATCTTTGAGGATTTCCCCTCAACTTCAAGTTATTCACTTAAGTTGAATATAATTATATTAGCCAATCAGATTTATTGTTACAAAGGGAAATCCTATTTCCTGGAAGGGAAAACCCCCAGATTCAAGGAATCCATTCTACATGTTTTCACGGTCATGACAGCTGATTTTGCACTGTGAGCTGAAAATCCCAGTGAAAACCACAATAATCTGATAATGGCGGAAAATAAGAAGCCAAAGAGGCAGCCAAATTGGTCAGAGCATGAAAAGAGCACTTTAGTTGAGGTGTATGTCAACAGAAAAGGTATTCTTAGGCCAAAGTTTTCAGCAAAAATAACCGCAAGCATAAAGGCCTGTGCTTGAAAAGAGATCACTGCTGCAATCAATGCCCACAACGCAAATCACAAGAGAGATGTTAAAGACGTTCGAAAGAAGTGGGAGAATTTGTCTGCCTCGGCGAAGGCTGACTATGCTGAATGGAAGAAACAGACACAGCAAACGGGTAAGTCCAGGCAACAGCCTCTCAGTGTCAGCTTTTGATTTGGGCCTTGGGCTAGGCCTAGGCCAGCAGGGCCAGCCAATACATCATGTACATGCTAGGCCAACAATATGTAGGTCCAATACCATACAGCTAGGAGCCACTGTGGTGTCGTGCCCGGGACTGGCAGGAAGTAACCATGCAGTATCGAACCCCACCATCGGAATGAGACCGTAGATAGGGCCTAGCTAGGCCTAGACCAAGGGCCATTTTACTTCTCATTGCCGCACTTCATTTTGATTGCCATATGGCATTTTTTGTGTGGACAGCCAGTTACAGAAAGTAATAAGCCATTGCTGGAGGTAGTGCAAACAGTATGTTGTTTAATCAGCATTGCTCTCATGAAACATAGGCCCTAATTTGCATAACAGTGAGCCATTAAACATTTCCCAAAGTCTGAAAAAGGCCTTCAGGCATGTCTTCAGGCACAAATACTGTTTTATGTAATGATTGAATGTTCACGGTCACAAATTGAATTACATGTATCTGTTATTTACTTGCAGGTGGTGGACCTCCTCCAGCTGATCTGCCACAACTGACGTGGAACATAATCGCTGTGTTTGGGAGAGAGGCCCCTATCTTCGGGATTCAGGGAGGATTCGAATCTGGCATTGGCACCCCTGATGAAGGATGTTGTGAAACTACAGCAGACGCAGACCATGACCAATCGACAGAAATTGACAATGATTTTGTGGAGATGCCGTTCACGGACTATGATGTCGTTGTTGGGGAAGACGGCTTCCTTTGTCTTGATGCAATGACAAGGTAATAAAAATATACGACAGGGCTGGCCCAAAAAGTGTGCCTTGAAAAAACAATAAGTGCTTGAATTGAACAGGCTGCCTGAGGTTTGTCAAAAAGGTGCAATGATCAACATGATCGGTGACCCGTCTGGCTAACACAATCCAGTGTCTACTTCAACAACAATCGTGCATGAACCTGAAATGCTCGAGGACCAAGCACTTCTGTGCTTAAAAAGTGAATAGTTTTTTTTTGCTTTGGGGAATCACCTTCAATAACTGGGAACCATCCCTGCTAGTTTTATTCCACAGGCAACCTCGTGTACCAGGGAGATTGAAAAGGGACACTTTTATGGCCACCCTGTTGTATTTTAAAACAAGATTTCATTCACGATTATATGTATCATTTTCAGGTAACTCTGTATGAAGCATGGTGTTTTCTACTTAGTCAACTTAAAGAGAAATGAAAGTGAAAATTACGTCCAAAGAAAGTCATCTTTTTCTCTATGTAGTTTGATTCTCCACTGCAACAAACACAACAAAAAGTGTGATTGCATTTTTTTAATACTGGTTAGTGCTTATTTAAAGAAACTTGAAATGTGTTCAATATTTTGCAGGCGTTCACCAAGTCCAGTTCAACCAAGACGTTCACCAAGTCCAGTTCAACCTCAGAGTCGGACAGGTGTGACTCCTTCAACATCCATGGACAACACATCATCTGGCAGCATGTCTACTGGAGACGGATTCCGTAGCGTCGGGAATTACGGGAAGGGGTTTCCACTTGTAGGATTAACCGCAAAAGAGTCGCTCTATAAAGTCTGGCATGTTTCCCGCCAAATACAGGTTGAAATGGAGAAAAACATGTAGAGCACAGCTTCATATGGCATTGAAGCGATAATACATAAAGAAACAGAATCCTTGAACCAGTAGTTTATTGAAATTTGTATAATTTCATTAGAACCAACCGGTGCGGGTTCCCGCACTGAATGCCTTTTTGGCCATCTGATTTTCCCCGTTCCCGTCGCCCCGCAGCGGAGATTACATCATTTTTGCCGGACCGCTCAAGTGGAAAGACATTATAATGGGAAATCTGTTAAAGCATTTGATGCGGATCCCGGCGCGGGAAACCGGTGCGGCAACCGCGACGGAAATCGGTCTAGTGGATACAGGCCTTAAAGCCCTGTTTCCACTACAACGGTTTCCGGTTCGGTTTGCGGCGCGGGAGCGGTTTTCACAGGCATTGGGGCAATAAACGCGAGCCATGTATTGTTAAGCCATCGTAGGATTATCCAAAACCCTGTGAAATCGCAAAACGCAATGCGGGAAACCGGTCTAGTGGATACAGACTAAAGGCCTGTATCCACTACAACGGTTTGCGGTGCGGTTTGTGGTGTGGGAGCGATTTTCACAGGCATTGGGACAATTAACACGCAATGTATTGTTAAACCATCGAAGGATTATCCAAAACCCTGTGAAAAAATCCCGGCGCGGCAAACCGCAGCGGTAACCCGGACTAGTGGATACAGGCCTTTAGACGCGTGTAACTTCGTCAAATGCATGGTGGAAGTGCGTGCATTTAGTGACAGAAGTTACACGCGTCTAGTCTTAAACACCCTTTGTGAAATCGGCCCTAGATGTTTACACCAAAAGTTACCTCCGTCGACTATTTTCCCGACATGTTTCTTAACAGCGTCAATTCATAGGAAGTCATTCCTAAACTTGCTGAAATCCAAAGGAATAAAATGTCTAAGTTATTCCCAATAATGAACAGGTGTAATGTATGAAATTTGCAACGATGTTTTTCGTTCACTTTCGTGGTCAACCTCTGGTAACCAGTAGTCTTGAACGTTAGTTGGGGTGTTGATATTTTTGGTGACTGGGAGGGGAATGTCGATGGTCGTCAGCTGCCCCTGCATTCAGAGAGACTTAGTGAAAAGTTTCTCTGAATGCAGGGCAGCTGACAGGGATCTGTGGTTATAAGTATTTATCAGCAAATGCAGATTTGTAGGGAAAGGGAAGGCCTGGGGAGATATTCGTCCTGCGACTAAAAGTGTTCACCAAAAAAAATAAACAGAGAAACAGACACGCGAAAAAAATCGCCTATCGCAAGGCTCGAACCCGGCGCCCCGGATTCATAGCCGGACGCTCTACCGATGCGCCAGCCGGCCACGTCATGGTAGTGGCTGTTGAATAAATGTTTCGAAGTGGTTATTTGCACAGCTAACTGCTGTGTATGCAGTACGAATATTTTCTTGCAGGCACGTCCTTCAGCTCATTAATATTCATGACCACCGATAAGCATGTCTCGATGTAACGCTGTCGCTACCAGATGTCTCGGTAGCTCAATCGGCTGCGCGTTCGGCTTATATACCGCAGGTCCCCGGATCGAATCCGACTGGGGCGATTTTTTTCGCCGCTTTTCCTGTGTTTTTTTCTTTTCCTGTCTTTTTTCGTTTGGCTTTTTTGTTTACTGAGAGTACTCGGAATCCATCCCAGGGAAAAATTAGTAGTCCTTTTTAGACAATTTTAGTGGGCAATTTTCAGGGTGTTTGTCATCCAGGAAAATTAGGAATTTAGAATGAATAATCTACTTGGCAAACATGTTTGCTAGAAACCCTGCCGCAGAAAAAAATGACGTGGAGGGGGACTGCGAAACAAGGTGATTTTCAGAAGGCCCAGGCGATGATGAGGAGCAAGATTTTATCAAATTCGTTGCCTGCCGAGCTCACGCCCTTCGTCAAGCTCATAAGCTTCCACCGTCATACAGTGACAGATTAGGTCCAGTTTAACCCTAATCGGGGCTAGGCCTAATTACTGCGTGGTGTGCACAATGAAAAGCCCTATACGACCCTAACCCAAAGAAACTTGAAATGTGTTCAATATTTTGCAGGCGTTCACCAAGTGCAGTTCAACCAAGGCGTTCACCAAGTCCAGTTGAACCAAGGCGTTCACCAAGTCCAGTTCAACCTCAGAGTCGGACAGGTGTGAGTCCTTCAACGTCCATGGCCAACACATCATCTGGCAGCATGTCTACTGGATCCAAGAGAAAGAGATCAGCCAGCCCGAACAGCTCCTCACCGAAAGATGATGATGACGTGCAACTTCTGCATCGTAAAGCACTTCAGACGGAGATAGAGAAGCTCAACCTTGAAAAGAAGAAACTTGTGTTGGAGATGGAAAAACTGCTGTTGGAAAAGGATGTTCTACAAAGGAAACAAAAACGCTTGGACTCTGTTGATTAAGTCTTGATTGAGTCATATATGAAAAATCAAAAGTGCTCTCTAGCTGCCATGTGATGGCATAAAGCACACCGTTTTCATGATCAAGTCTTGATTGAGTATTGTATTGAATTGTATTGCTATTTATTAAGTTGTTCACCATGAGACGACTCTCCTTAAAACAGAGTTGAAATGGATGTGGACCCTTAAATCCATCACCCCCTCAGGTCTTAACACAAGATGCTGAGGTCCTGTGACCCCAGTTTGGCATTCGTGTTCTTCTTACTCTCTCCCCCTGGTAGGCCTATTTCGTTTTAGGTTTTCCAGTTGCGGAGGGCACTGTGGCTCCCCTTCTGGTCTAGGCCTTGCTTTTCCCTTCCCCCTTTTCCATCCCCTTCCCCCCCTTTTTGCTCTAATCCTCCTCGCCCTATTCTTCTCATTGCTCAGTGATTTGCATTAATTTATAAACTTTCTTTCAGCGAAATGAAGCTCTACACCAATTACTTACACTCTGTTTGTGGTCAGGTTGAGCAACCCTGCAGTTATTCAACCCTTTTCTTTCAGCTAAATTAGTTTCTTCTTAATTACATCCACTCATTAAATTAGGTCCAGCAACCACCCGTAGGGCTTGGACACTATTCTTTCCTTAATTGCTTATTTATCCTGTCTACACAGGTTATGTAGTTCTACATTCGGGTTTCAGCTCAGTCTTTTCTAGAGTTTCAGATTGTAAAGTTCCACTTGAAAAAGACCCCGGTTGGGGTCGAAAATTCGTGAATTCTGGAGATTGACTTCTTGTTTATTATCATTTTGTGTGTCAATTTTGTGCTTTTCTGTATATTGGCTATTTATTAAGTGAAGTAAATAGAGTAGAAGTGAATGGGGCCGAAGCCGAGGCATTATTGGCCCCAGTACAAAATATATATATAAGTATTGGCGGAAATTATAATGTTAAAAAGAAACAACTTAGACAGAAAAAAAACAGAAAAGCACATACAGTGAATAAAGTGAGTGAAATACCATCCTGAAAAGAGACCGGGCCCCATCGGCACAGCCCCCCCCCCCCAACTCGCACGAGTGTCGGGCTAGGGAGCTACGCCAAGGGGAGCCGATCACCCAGGACGGTGAAGTACCTACACAAAGTCAAGGGTGGGAGTGTGGCAGCTTCCCATTGGAAAAATGGAGGGGATCGGTGAACTGACAAAAATGTTTACTGTGTAGGGCTAAGTACCATATTCAGTTAACGTTGCATCAAGGTAATCTGCAGTTGCAGATAATACATTTAGGGTAGCCGAGTGGGGAAAATCTGTTGAGCCATGTAATAGTATTAGGATACGTTCAGATTTGTTATAGGAGTTAAAACGTGGCATATCAAATTTCGGAATGGAAGCCAACTTGGTTTCTTAAAATGGGGCATTGAAATAAAACATGGAATGTGGTCTGATGGCGGAAACCACACGGGCAATTGGGAGTATTGACATTGGTGAAGTTATGCGTGTATAAACATCTTGCCCTGACAAGGGTTCCTATCACTCCTACTCTCGCTCAATACACCCTTGCCTGATACTACCCACATTTCCGCTCTCATTGCCACCGAGATAAAGAGTGGCCAATAAGAGCTCTCGCTGAGCTATTACCTCGCCTCCAGGAACTGAGCAATGAACGAAGTACCGGTACACGAAATACGTAGTGTGTGTAACCCGATACACCTAGGCTCGAGGTGAATCAACAGAGCAAACATGGCGGCTTCAGAACTTCGATCTGTCACTTGGAGTCAGAAATTTGTGGAAATACAACGTTTCGTCGCTAGCTTCACATCAGAAGGCTACTATTCATGTGTTTGCATCAGGGAAGGACTTGTTTGTGTCAACTATGACCGGGAAAGGGATGTCATTCATGTTTTACTCGGCTTCAACTCTGCTCAATTGCGTCGAAGTTCAGATGTCACTGTGGACTACTAATGTATGCGAGGACTTTTCTGATTGGCTCTTCTTTCAATCGATGTTCCTCGCGATTTAACAAACAATTATTGTTTTTTGACGAATTATGCTGTAAAATGAAGGATGTTGATATCAAGTAATAAAGAACACAGGTATGCTTAACGTTGAAAATGTTTTTTTGTGAAATATTTTGCACTGGATTATTTTTGATGCCAGCAGTGGGGCTGAGTGTGATAAACGGCACAACCTGCCGAGAGTGGAAATCAGGAGGGAAAATGTCAAGGGTGAAGAGAGCGTAGTCGGAGGGCGAAGTGACCGTAGGCCTTGATATGTCAAGATGTGTATAAATGGCTTTTAAAAAGTAAGTCACAACGAGCTCTGTTTATGGTAATTTCTTTCTGACGGGTTAATTGCAAGTGATTTGTAGAAAATTTGTATTTTGGGCCTTGGAGGTGAGTACGTAGCCTGTAACGGAAGGAATTCCGAGTAAAAGATGTTTTGATTACATGAGGTAGTGACTCCCATAGTCTGATAGAAGATGGAATTGCAGAGCGGCGTAGAGATTGGGATGTACGCGCTGGTATGATATAAGATCTCTGTGAGCGCAGTCGGTTATCATGAACAGGGTTCCGATAGGTGTTATACAGATTGCGAAGAAATAAAGGTGAACTGCCGTTTTCAATATCATACATAAGTTCTAACAGCTTGGACTCTCTACGAGATGAAAGGGTCTGCCAGCCAAGACATTTCAAGGTCTTCATAGCATTGGTACCATTCACACAACCACTGACAATAAAGGAACCTCTATAATGTACCTGATCCAATTTAGATAAGTATTTCGCGTCTGTATGAAGAAATAAAAGCGATCCATACTCCAGATGTGGTAGAATAAAAGACATATACATTTGATGTAAATAGACAGAATTTACGGTCTTACTCAAGGCAACTAAGGGATTAAGTTTATTATTACATTTCATGACGACATTGCCAATATGTTCATGAAAATTTAAAGAGGAATCCATGATTACACCAATATGCTTGTGTGAGTTACCTTGGGGTATCACCTCATCACAAAGCAACAGAGGAGTTAACAGTAGACGGGGTTTCAGTGGTGACATAAACAAGACATCCCTGCTCTTACTACCCTTGAAATTCAGTTTCCACACTTTCGACCAGTTATTGACGCGATTCAGATCACTCTGGACGAGATCATGAGCAGCAACAATACCGTTTCCACGGCTTATGGGTAAAAAAAGGGCACAGTCATCAGCATAAAGGTACAACTTACAATTTGTAACAGACTCAGATAGGTCATTAACATAAAGAAGAAAAAGCAGAGGCCCATTGACCCCTGTGGCACTCCACAATTAATACTATTCAATGGTGACCAATCAGAGAGTGTGCCATTAACTTTAACTTTTAATCTTCTATTATGTAAATAAGATGACAACAATTGAATTATCCCCTCACTAAAACCAAAGGACTTGAGCTTATGAATTAAAGGAAATGTGGAATAGCGTCAACGGCGCTCTCTATGTCTAAAAATACTCCCCGAGTGTCCAACCCAGACTGCCGTGAGGACAAAATCATGTGAGTGATATCAAGCAGCTGTTTCGTTGTATCATGGCCTTTTATAAAACCAGACTGATAAGGATATAGAAAGTTATTTTGAGAAACGTAGGTGGTGATATTGTTGTAAATTATACGTTCAAAGATCTTAGATAACGAGTTCAAGAGGGTAACAGGCCTGTAATTAGACAACGAATGGGTTGAACCTTTATTTTTAAAGACGGGAACAATTATACCTTGTTTCCAACAGTTGGGGAAGGTGTTAAATTGTATTAATCTACGGTAAAGTGAGCTCAATGGACCATCAAGGCTGTGAGCGACTAGTTTAAGCATTTTATTTGACAAACCATCTTCACCGCCACCTTTAGAAACATCTAAATCTGATAAAATCTTAGTTACTGTATCACGGCCAAACATAATATGATCGAGGGAGGAATGTGTCTTAGGTGGACAGTCGGGGAGAATAGAAACATCATGTGAATGATGGAACTTATTAAGAAACTTTGATAATAACAAGGATGCCTTGTCTCTGTCATCAACAGCAACCACATCATTATATTCAAGGGAGGGGATTGCAGGAGAGAATTTCACACCCAATGATTTCTTTATAAGGAGCCAATAATTTTTAGAACCAGTTTTCGATGTTGTGAGGGATGTAAGGATATTGTTTTTGTAACTACTTTTTGCCTGAGAAACCATGACGTTTACTATATTTGACTGGTTCTTAAAACGAGCAAATATTTTATAAAGTTTAGGCCGGGTTTATTTGCACAGCAGCTGTGTATGCAAGGCAGGTTATAGCGCTTGGAGGCACAGCTGCTGTGCGTCCAGTACGAACGGATTTTCTTATTTGCACAGCAGACTCCGTCTACTGTATAATAACAGACTCTGCCTACTTTCGCTGTAGAAATAAGGACGGGAATTGTCTTGGATAGAAAGCTGTGATTCTAAACAGCATGGTGGTGCTTCATTGGTCGCGTGGGGGGTTACCAAATCCAATTTCTCCTTTTGGTAAAGACACAAACCTGTTCATTTTTAGCTCAATAGATCGGCGTTTTTTAATGGGCAAGTGCCCTTATGTGCATGGCGAGATGTTTTTGACCTAATCTGCCCAGGGTACCACTCTTCAAACATTTTGTCACCACCTCTGTAATTACACTTGACGGAAAAAGCAGGTAGCCTATTGTCGAATTATAACCCTAATTTGGGTTAGGGTCGTATAGGGCTTTTCATTGTGCACACCACGCAGTAATTAGGCCTAGCCCCGATTAGGGTTAAACTGGACCTAATCTGTCATACTGTATGACGGTGGAAGCTTATGAGCTTGACGAAGGGCGTGAGCTCGGCAGGCAACGAATTTGATAAAATCTTGCTGCTCATCATCGCCGGGGCCTTCTGAAAATCACCTTGTTTCGCAGTCCCCCTCCACGTCATATTTTTCTGCGGCAGGGTTTCTAGCAAACATGTTTGCCAAGTAGATTATTCATTCTAAATTCCTAATTTTCCTGGATGACAAACACCCTGAAAATTGCCCACTAAAATTGTCTAACAAGGACTACTAATTTTTCCCTGGGATGGTGGATTCCGAGTACTCTCAGTAAACAAAAAAGCCAAACGAAAAAAGACAGGAAAAGAAAAAAACACAGGAAAAGCGGCGAAAAAAATCGCCCCAGTCGGGATTCGATCCGGGGACCTGCGGTATACAAGCCGAACGCGTAGCCGATTGAGCTACCGAGACATCTGGTAGCGACAGCGTTACATCGAGACATGCTTATCGGTGGTCATGAATATTAATGAGCTGAACGTGCCTGCAAGAAAATATTCGTACTGCATACACAGCAGTTAGCTGTGCAAATAACCACTTCGTAAAGTTTATTCCTTTTATTAATCGCCGCATTAATTTGCTCATTAAACCATGGCATGTCGTTTGATTTAAACTCTTTGTCTCTATGGGGAATGTGAGTTTCAAAGATAGAATAAAGCTTTTCACAAAAGAACTTAGTAGCCGAATGGACATCGTTGTCATTGATAACAATATCCCAGTTAAAATTACGAATGTCGCCATTCACGGCATCTACATCTGTCTGATTATAATACCAAATACGCTTAACACCAGAACTAGTGACATAATCATGGGGAGATTCAATCGTTGCTATAATAGAACAATGGTCAGATCCACTAATGGGGGTACTGACGTTAGTTGAAGCTACCAAACCTGGAGAATTACAAAATAGGAGATCTAAACAAGATTTAGAAGTTGTAGTTACTCTGGTAGGTTCATGAATTAATTGAGTGAGCGAGGTCGCGACAGAAGCATGGTAAAGTCGGTCACCTTCAGTGGAATCAGAATCTTCCGTCCACCACATCTTACTTCTACAGTTGAAGTCACCACCAATAAAAATTGAACCACCTTCATTTGATGCATTATGGACACTATTTTCAAACGATTGCATAAACTACTACTCTAGTTTCAAACCAAATAGATTCAAAATTAGGGTCTTCTAGATCAAGGCGACGTTTTACTGAAAGTGAATCATGAATGTATACTATAGTGCCACGACCTTGCAGTTTATGGAAATTCACATCAAGCTTATGATAATTATCAATATTATAAGAGTCGACATTGAAGGTGGTACCAGTTTCACTTATACCAGCAAAATGTATATTATCACTGTGCATACGCAACTTCAAATCCTCAAAACGATCACCATGATCTGCTGATATACTATTAATATTGGCAAAAGGTAAATTTAAACGAGGAAATCTGGGACCTGGGTTACTTTCAATATCGTTGGATAATTTAAGCAACTGGTAAACAATATTAGGCTGAGAGAATAATGTTATTGTGGCAAGGACACCGGGCACAAATAAAAAGATAGTACTGGCTAAGCCAAAATAGTAAGTAATAAACCGCGGAGATAGTATGTACTTTGAGTTCGATAATGTGAAAAGCACGATAATGATAGGAACATAGAAAAAAGACAAGTTAGAGCACTATTCCGAATACGCATAAAATAGGAGCCACGGAAGCGACAAATGGAATACATGAGTACGTCAACAGTGAAGCAATAATGCTTATCAAAATTACCAATACAGTTCGTAGAGCAGATAAGTCATTGTAGATATCAGAGAAGTTGAGATCAGAAGTAGGAATCCCGTTGGAGTTGTAGGTAATACTAATCTTAGAATAAAACAGTCCGATCCGAGCCCTCCATAACTGTAGTTCACCTGGCATCGTAATGTAAAACAACTATAAGAAGAGGGGGAGCTGCCACAAACACACAGAAACCAAAATTAGCAAGGGAGTAACGAAATGATAAGTATGATACATGGGACATTAAAGATTCAAACTTCAGAATACAGTACAACATCACACTGAGGTCAAAACAAGGAAGGTACATGTATAGTAAACATAGTACAAAGAGCAGTGAGGCATAAAGCCCCGGACAAATAGAGAAGGGTACATCCGACGAAGAAGTAGTCAGATGGCAAAGAAGTGTATGCAACATAATACAAAGCAAAACAAATAGATACATAGATAAACACAAGTAATCACGGTTCACGACGGCAAATTAGTTGCGTTAATACAGAGAGTAATTAATAGACTAGTCCCCAACATCATATAATTTATGATGATGAACAAAACAGGTTACTATATAACACTGCCACGAGCGTTGAGAATACATATGAATTATACGGGTACTTGAACATTACCTTCGACAACTGAAGATAAAGACAGACACAACCTTCGTTGAGCCAAAAAACAATACGTGCACAATGCATGCACATTTGCTTCATGGCTCAACGAAGGCTGTGTCATTACATGTACGACACGCAAGTCAAAATGACACTTGGAGTGTGAGGGCAATTACGTGATTATGAACAACTGAACAGTAAGGATTGATTATAAACCAATTCGTCATGCGGTATTGACCAAGGTAAGGCAATCCCTTTTGAACAACTCAAAAAAGTAGTACAGATTAAATGCGAGCAAATATATTTATAGAAAACAATGAATGTAATAAAGTGATTAGAAGGAACATGGCCGTGATTACAAGGAGAAAGAAAGATTTTGCACTAAGAACAGAACCGAAGTATTATGTTGTTGTGTTTCACATGGAACGAGCATGTTTTCTGGAATTTAGGTCCGCACGTGAAGTGAAAGGAAACTCTACCAAGTCTAAATATAGAACGTCAGATGAAAGAGATTTAAATTCCACTAAGAAAACAATGGCAGATTTTACTGCACTAGAAGCATGTACATAATGTATTGGAGTTACATGTATGTAATAAATAGGTGGGCGTGAACATAATTCAACTTTGGATATACACAAATGAACGAAGAGAATATAAAGTAAACATGGTCCCCGATAAATTGATTTTAAACGACAATTTAATATAGAAAGAGTCACAAAAGTCTTAGTCTATTCACAGTCAAAGTTCAGACATTAATACGGACTAGTTTTACGAATGGCGCTTCCTTCAACTGCTTTACCTTGTGATGGCGCCTCTCATCTGGTGGCATTAAGGAGTTCACTGCGTCTCTTTGCAACCACAGGGGGTAGATCGGTTACCACAGAGTATCCACTGCCTCTTACCAGTCTCCTGGTTGCATTTAGAGCGAGATCACGATCACCAAGATCAACAAACCGCACAATGATATTTCTTTTCCCCTCACCCACCGCCGGGTAAACGATGCACTGCTGAGAAGGGCATGGCTTCCACAGTATCCTTCGGAAGTTTGAGCTGATTGACCATGAAGTTTTTCGTTGCAATCTTGGTCACAGAGGACAATTCGCTCAACTCACCCGGAATACCTTTGACGACGAGGTTCCATTTCCCTCCCCATATCTCCAATTTTGTCAACTCATCGGCCTGTTTTCTTAAGCTTCGAATCAATATCCTCAGCCATTTTTTCAAGATCTGACTTACATTCGGCTTTCGTAGCTTCAAGATCAGACTTGAGTGTTGATTTTAACGTATCAACCTCACACTTAATGTCCGTCACCCGCGCTTTCAGATCGAGCACTTCTGTGGCGATACTGATTATGTTCGAAGAAAGATCATGATGCATCAAGGCGAAACATTTACTAATTTCTTCTATGCGGTTACACTGATAAATAGCCTCAAGTTTTTCAGTGACCTGGCCTTGGCATCCCTTAATCCTTGAAGCGTCCTCGGCATCGTTTAAATTGATTTACGATAGAAATGACGAAAAAATTACAGCACCGTGTTGACCGTGTGACTGTTCAGGCCGCCATATTGATTGAGTCATATTTGAAAAATCAAACGTGCTCTCTAGCTGCCATGTGATGGCATAAAGCACACTTTTTTACAGTAATCTTTCAGATGGAACCTTGTTGAGTTTGAAAAGTTTTATTGAACCTTTTAATATTTTAAAATAAATGTTTGTATTTTCTTACCTAGTCGTTGAAATACTGCTGCACGTATCGTTGTCTTGTCGCCTGACCATTGGCATCCTGCTGGATTACTGGCATCACCACAGGTTGATCATCGACAAAATCTTCTTCGAAATCAGGAAGATGTCTGTCCTTCGCAATGTTATGGAGAACAACTGTGGCCGCAATGATAGCACATGCTTTCCTTGGCTGGTATCTAAGTTCCCCATGCAAACAGTGAAATCGGCGCTTCCAATTCCCAAAAGTGCGCTCGATTTAGGAATGGGGTGAGCAGCCACGACTTGCATTGATAACCACTGTCACCGAGAAGTATTCCATCATGTTGCCTTTGGTCAAACTCTTCTGCGAGGCGACTTTCCCGTAAAATACGAGAGTCGTGTACACTGCCAGGATACTTCACAATAACGTTTGTGAACTTCTCATTAGCGTCGCAGATACCTTGAACAAGTGATCTGAGCTTTAACTTGTGCGAAAGACCTATATATTTCCTGCGTGTAATTGCAATAACTGATCCACAGTGCTGAGCTACATCGTTAGGCCCCCTATGGCAGATAGAAATCACATCAGCCAACCCCACGGTGTGAAACTGTCAGCAACTCCACCCGGTCAAAGTGACCATAAACAAATTACATGTAATGCAGTTTCAGCTTAAAACGAACAATGATATCTGAATATTATTATTATCGCTAATTATTATTAAGACCGCCACCACCTCACAAGATGGCAGTCTTCATTGGTTTCACTGGATTTCTCTCGATCTCTCGATCTCTCTCTCTCCCCGTCCAATCTGTGGTTTCATCACGATAACTCAAAAAATACGCCACGTATCGCGATGAAACTTTCAGGAGTTGTGGATATGCACGTTACACGGAAACCTATTGATTTTGGGGGTCATCCGCCAACAATGAACTGTTTAATTAGATGAAGTCTGTTGTCCTAACGCATTT
>NMRB01002272.1:0-16158 GCA_002633025.1 Notospermus geniculatus
GGAACGCCTCCAGCTCCGAGTTAGATCAGTTCCAATGTAAACCATGTTCTCAGGGGTGTGATACATGCGTCGATGACCGTCCTTGTCTGTTTGAGTCCAACCCTGTCATCAGAATCTCCTTGTTACTCGTCACCATTCTCATGATTATACTCATTATCATGTCGTCGGTGGTTTTATGGGCTTACAAGGATGTCAGGGTGAGTATGTGTTTGTCATCTACAGAGCATCCCGAGGTAATCAGACTAGGTTTCGCTCCCACCGTCACCGCACCATGATGACGAAGGAGTTGAGCGATAAGAACCACTTACCTCAGAATGCAGTTGATGCACCAAATTCCAGTTGAACATTCCTGAAATCCGAGAAGAATTTGAATTACCCATTCGTAAATCGTCTGGATCTGGGTGTGGCACTGTCTACGTTGTCCGCGGTGATATTATAAGAGTCACCATCAACCATCAAAAATTACCCATGTGCTGTACATGTATCTCTAATCAAAAAGTGTTTTTTTCCAATTATACTTATTTGCATTGACGAACAATTTGAAGTAACCTTATGATGGACAATGTCAAAGTTGTGAAAGGTCGTGTAGACTTTGGTGTATCAGATGATGCTTACACGTCGATATCGTTGTCCATTCATTCATGCTTTAATCTGTACTTTTCATCAGGAGGGAGTAAGGGGGGGGGGGCGTGTGAAATATAACAGTCCACTTTTTTTTCGTCTCGTCTCCATGAGTGTCATCGACTTATGGTAGATATCACTTTGATCGTTGCCGATATAGTTACAGAATCAATGGCTCTTCTATCGTCTTCAGTTTTCACAAGTCAGTTGTCCAATTAGATCGTAATTACCACCTCGAGATCGAGTTTTGTGTAACCCCGGTTTTGTTCAATACACTATTATACCCCGATCGCAGTCAACGGTTGTGATAATTCGATGACAAACATCGCATTCGTTTTCCTACGCAATAACAAGAGCGAATCTGTTTATGATATATTTACGTCAATATCATGATTATGTAATGATATGGTGACCACCAAGATGTGTCGAGTATCGGTCAGATTTCATCACTGTGTTGGTGAAGAAGAGTACGTCAATGAAAAGCTTATTTTCTGAACCAACTATACGTCTGCTGGTTCTACGTTGCGTACCCTCCCTATCCGACAGGGCACGGCGTTCTGAGTCTAGTTGTCAGTGACCTACAATGGGCCATTTCCAATTTTGCGTACCTCGTCGTTTTACAAAACGACAGCAATGTAGAGAAAAAACCTTCAAAAATCTGTTATGAACCCATCATCAACCTCATCAACCTTGGGGAAACACTCTCTCATCACATCCCAATCAAGGCAAAAAATGGCCGTGCCTTTTCCATTCATTCCCGCCACTTCTCGTCCTCCTTTCAGGCGATAAAAGCGGCCAGCCCGATATTTCTTTTCATCATGGCAGGAGGAGCGATACTGATGTGTGCGGAGGTAAAGTTGGATTTACCTAATCTCCATACATCAAATCATGAACAGTCTTCCCCCAAGGGTAACAATATTTGCCTCGTTACACTCAGCGAGACACCTGAGGATGATGAATGAACATCAAGTATACCATTTTACGCTCACTTCAACCTTCCATTTGGTTCAATGCATTAGGTAATGCGAAATGAACCAGTAGCAGTAGTCTTCGCTATAATATTTACATAGTGACAAGGCGTGCTTTCCAAAGATAACTGAAAGCTCTATACATGTATTTGTATTTTAACGGTTTTTTCCGTTCTTTTTTCAGATGTTCATCGACTTTCCCGAGCCATCACCGATTCTTTGCGTCATCCGTCCATGGCCGAGAGAGATCGGCTTCGCGCTGGCGTATGGGGCCTTGTTGCTGAAAACATGGAGGTGAGCCACACCCTATTTCCACTGACGGAATTCAGCTTCCTTTCCTTCCTAATACCGAAAAATACCTGCGTCGCAAATATGGAATCGCACGTCTGATTTTACGAGTATGGATATGAAGTAGGCTAATCACACAACACTGCAGCCTTGAAGTAAGGGGTGATGGCGGTCTCCAATAGCCATTACAACGATCGATTGAAATGTCACACGAAACCCATACTGTCCGATAAATCTATGTCTTCTCAACAGACGTAATCACAAGACACCAAATATGAGTTCGATTGACTGGAATGGTTGCAGTGTCTCGTTGAATGAGCCAACCGATGGCTCCAACGGACCGCAGTGTCCCGCCCAGTGGGTGAACCGAATGGTCCACCGGACCCGGGCCCTGGAAAACAGGAGACGGGTTCTACTGCTCATCAACCACAAAGTTCTGGCTTGAATGGTCTTTGTTTGATTCTGACAACCCCCATGCTTCTGTCTTTCTAGGATCTCTTCCATAATGAGGATCCAGTCTGCCCGCAAGCTGCAGCTCTCGGACAAGGAGCTCCTCAAGCGATTCGTCCCCCTGTTACTCTTCCCCTGCGTCTATGTCACAGCATGGACTGTGGCGGAGCCGCCGTCCACCAGGCTGCAGCTGAGAAAGACGCCTGACGATCTCAAGTTTTATATCTGCCACATTGATTGGTGGGAACACGGATGCTCAATAGGTAATGTCTGCCACAAAGGTGGGACGATCTGTGATCAGAAGGCAATTAGGGTTCTCTCTAGATCTAATGGACACCGGTTCAATGTCCACACGAGTCCAACCTCGCGTTTTGGTTTCAGGTGAAGGGTGTTTCCTGCTGTGGGGTGTCTATCTTTGTTACGTCATCAGAAAGGCTCCCTCTCACCTGAATGAGAGCAAGTACATCACATGGAGTATTTATAACACCGTCCTCCTCGGGAACTTCCTTATGATCATCAGGTACGTTTGTCTTGAGATTCGCCCTGCACTCCATCTGAGAACTGGGTCCGCCTAGTAGGGAGAATACGTCATGCCATCCACCACTGTCCTTCTTGGGCGGTCGGACGGACGTAATGGATATTAGAGAGGATGCGCATCTTTCCGACTCCGACTTCAACTACGAGAATGAATTGCAGTCCGCTATGGACATCCTTGATAAAAACGATTTGATAGAAGTGTTCAATTCGTCGAACACCACAAATTGAAGGCAGAAAAATTTACCTTATAAACCGGAAGTGCGGATAAATAATGAATATTGAAGTCGTAATCCTAGTCGTTACGACTTGAAACACGACTATAATATTTGCGATTTACGTGCACTTCCGATTACGAGTCGAAATTATTCTGCCACAAAGTTATGGCATTTTACGATTTGCAAACGTCGATCAAATCGTTTTTATCAAGGATTTCCACAGCGGACTGCAATTCATTCTCGTAGTTGAAGTCGGAGTCGGAGTCGGAAAGCTGCGCATCCTCTCTATTTACGCCCGTCGTCTGTGGAGAAGGATTTGACAGGTGGCCACCATCATAACGGCATCACCAAGGAATCCATTGTTTCCTCCAACAATCCTATTTCGCAATCTTCTCGACACGGAAGAGTCACCACCGTAATGTCATACTCCTATCGTTCTCCATCCAGAGTACTGATAGCCGTGTCCAACGATCCTGACCTCATGTATGTCTTGAGTCTGCTCCGTCTCCAAGTTACCGTCAGTAGTATGATCTGTCTGATATACGTTCCAAAGGTGAGTTTCTTCAGCTGTACGGAAGGTGCCTGAGACGCGTCTGCCGGTCTGGACGGATGGACGGTGAATCGAATCAGCCTCATCCCGTACTGAGCTTTCCAGCGCTGTAGGGCCTCTCCACGCGTTTGCCTTGAGTAGGACCTGATGACCTCTGCCCAGCCTTCGGCAAGAGTCGGCCCATCCGGGCCAAGCGATTGATGGAGATATCCGCAAATGCTGGTCCGCAACGTCAATTTCGCAATGAAAATCCGCGATAAATCAATGAGTAACGTGTAATGTTGTAACTCTTTTAATTTCAGAGCAACAGTTCTCCGAAGCTCAAAATGAGAGGTCCCAATAATAAAGTCCATCCGGTAGTGTAGCATCAGAGTAGAATGTGTCTTCACAACTTTGTTCAAATCGAGAGCTACTCCAGACCTCCTTTGGCTCATCATTATGTAGGGCCTGCATGAAAATTACACATATTTTTGTTGTCTTATCCAGACACCAGGTGAAATTTCAGCAAAAACCGGTGTCAGGAAGCTGTCGACAGCTAAAATGAGACAGAATCGAGCTGCCTCACTCTTCAGCGTTCACTGACTCGGAAACTGGTGGTCAGGAGACTGCTGTCAGCCAACAACAGACGTGAAAGATCGATCCGATTGTGGAGGCAGCTGATCAATATAGCGAGCCCATGTCAATTTCACGTGGGGCCTAGCCGATGCGGATTGCATGCGAAGGCAGCCAGTAGACCTAAAGCCGAATACTAGTACTGAGTTTCATATGCATATTCACATTTGTACTGAGTGTCGCCGTGGTTTGTATGAAACATAATAAACGCTGAGTTTTATTCTAGACATTTCTTGCCGGATTTCTTGTTAGTCTTGAGCCTGTTTCATTCCAAAAATGGAGCCTGTTCCATTCCAAAACCATGGAGACCATAGCCCCTCAACTCAAGTTACAAAATAAAATGTAGGAAACCTGCCGTCCAGCCTCCTTTGCGGAACGGACAGTGGCGGGAATGCAGAGCCGGCGAAGCCCGGGCCCCCCACTCCTTAATTTTTGGGTACACATATGCTCGTTCCTGAGTTTGAAAAGGACCCCCTTATGGAAGGAACCGAGGGAAATTTTCCACCCCTTTCTGCGGGCTTTTTTCATCCAATTGGACCCCCTAACGGAAGGAACCAAGATATTTTCACCCCTTTTTCGGGATTTTTCATGCAATTAGACACCCTAATTTTGAAGGAACCAAGGGATTTTCACCCCCTTTTTACAAGCTTTTTCATTCAGAATAGGACTTTCATACCCCTTTTTACTATTTCTTCGGGAAGAGAACCTTTTGCCCCCCTTTTGAAGAATTTTTCAGGAGAAAAGTCATTGAAAGTACCCCTATTTTAAGTGTTTTTTGGGAATTTTTTCCCGAACAGTGCTGCCGAAAATGACCCCTTTTCCCGCGAAAATTGGAACGAGCATGCGGTATGGTTGACCCCTGAGTGGGGGGCCCGGGACTGGACCAAATCTTAATCTTTTCCCTAGGTGCAGTTACACATATGTGACCCAACCTAGCAAAGGTCGGTGCATGTCGCAACCGAGGAAAGGGTTAACGGCCTTGAAACACAATTGGTGAAATGTACCTGTGTCTCTGCAGGTTTACAATAGTAGTGGACAGCAGTGATAATAGTTGAGTAAACTGATGACCAGTGATGATCACTGCAACAAATGCCTGCAAAAGCCTGCTTTTGCTGGAGCGGGTCACATATGCAGGTCTGACAGGAATCAACGTCCTGGGAATGCAAGTCCATCAAACAATAACCCGCTATTGTAAAGTTATATTCGACTGGTCATGGTCTCCATAGCCGTATATTCTAATCCCTCGCTGAACAATAGAACCGGACTTTGATTCCAGGTGGACTTGGATTCCTGTCACACCTGCCTTCAATCACAAGGAATCTGTGGCTCGTCATGCAGCCCGCCAAGAGAAACTGAAAATGTTTGTTTCTCACCATCCGAGGGTTCAGGTTTATTTGAACTTGATTCCTTGTGTTTATTCCTACTAGAGCATACAGAGAAAAATAAGTCAAAAAGGAATGGAACTAAATGGAACTGAAAACCTCCAAAAATGTGACACAATTTTTACAGATTTCTCGCATGGCAAAATCTTCGAACGAGAAGTTATATTTCACAGAAATGCACGTTAGATATTCCTTTTTGTACTACTTGTTGGACAACTATTAGATCTTCACACCTGGCTCTAGGTATGGTACATAACCCCCGACCCCACCCACCACATCACATCACAGAGTTGGTCAGAATGGGGATCATAACTACAATAGAGGGCAGCACTTCGAAGCCCGGTCCTATACAATGGATTGTGTGGGAAATTGATCAGGACTGGGATGTCACTTTCATTTCAACAGTTTTAACCACTAGTGACACCTATTGAGGCAGTGGGTTATGGTTGCCATTTAAGTATACTTACAAGGATAGAGATCCATTTCCTGCAATACAAAGAAAATGAATATCATTACTGTTACAATTTGCAGTATTTGGAGGCTCTTACCACTGTTCATCAACACCGCACCATTACCAGAAGCCCAAAAGCATCAAAACTTATGCCCGCTGAACACGAGCAAATTTTTCATCCAATTTTTTTTAAATTCAGATTCCGGGCCTATTGGGGCTTCAATGTATAAACCCGCATGTAGGCCTTTATTGAGGATATTCAGGAAATTGGATGAAAAATTTGATCGTGTACAGCGGACATTAGCAACATATCCTCACCTTTTCCCAGAAGTCCCTTCCTGCGTCGATACACGACCACCACCACGACAACGCCAATCAACACCAGCAGCAGCAAGCCGCCGCCGATACCGCCACCCAGCGCTGCAGGATTCCTAGGTGGCGCTGCAACATACACCTCTGCTGACACGAAAACTTGGTCTTCGCCGTCGTAAATTTCGAGAAAGTACTTGTATTCCCTGCCGTCCCCGACAGTGAAGCTACTCTCCAGTTTTTCTACGTTTTTGACAACGTGATACCCACAGCTTCCTCCATCCTTGGGACAAAACTTGATCCGCATCTACACGAACACTTGGTCTTCACCGTCATAAATTTCGAGAAAGTACTTGTATTCCCTGCCGTCCCTGACAGTGAAGCTACTCTCCAGTTTTTCTACGTTTTTGACAACGTGATACCCACAGCTTCCTCCATCCTTGGGACAAAACTTGATCCGCATCTTGGAAAAGGTTTTGGGGAGTTCAGGCCACGTCATCGTCACCAGGTTGTCTTCACGCTTCACAACAGGGTAGACAACTGGCACAGCTGAAAGAACTCTTAAAGTTAAAGCTCCTGACACTTAAAGGGGTCACCCACCCTGGCAAATTGGTCTTTTGGGCATGGGCTGTAGAAGGGAAGGTCGGTTCAAAACTGAGTGCAGGTTGATTTAAGTTCAGGCCCCTCTGCATCTCAAATGATGGACATCCAGAGGTTCAGATGTCTCACTCGCTTTACCTCAGTCTACCTCACTTCAGCAGTTAACATAGGCCTGGTCTGAACAGGCGCTGATCTAGAGGGTTTGCCCGCCTCCCCTTTTGGCTGACAAATCTGTAAAATCGCCCATGTAATTCTGAAATATGTGAGCCGTTCTGGCAAAATCAGATGCTTGTCGCTCAGAAGTTGAGCCTACATGAACTAAGATGACACCAGGAGAGAATGGAAGAAATAGATTCTGTCAGATTTCATAATCGACAGACAATATTGAAACTGACAAACATTTGGTCTCAACCCGTGAAGCTAAAGAGCCACATGTATCTGGTTTTGCCAGAGCGGTCACAAATTTGGTGTAAAGTTCACTGTTCCAGGGCGCCCCCTTTTTTCCCAAATCCTGGATCCGCCCTGCTAAAAGAGTGGCAGGTTATCTTGAGCAAAAGCAAGAACCACGGAATTAAAAGTAAATACCATGTAGATTTCCTTGGTGAAATCAAACAATGACTGACCTTCTGTTGTGACTTCAAGGACGTCTCCATACGGACTTGATGAATCGGTGTTCACAGCTTTCACTCGAAACGTGTACGTTGTGTTCCCTTCCAACTTGGCGATCTTCTTAATGACATCCCGTCCATAACCTGGGTCCGGGATCCCCACAGCAGCCTCAGTCCAGTCGTCAGAGAGTCCACGATCAATTGTAAAAGTTTGGGGTGTTCCACCGGCGAAACCACTCTTGAAGGCCAAGGTCACGGACACTGCAGTGATGTTCAGGATTCTGAGACAACATGGAGTGGAAGGTGGTCCTGTGGGAAAAGATTTTATCAAACCTTTTTATGAAAATTTTGGAACACTTGTGAGGCGGTCTAGGAAACCTGTCGGATGTCGCATTTCAGGAAAGTGTTAATGGCCTTGGTGAACCCACACATTTCAATAGCTGAAATCAGGAGATTATAGATAATCTCCTCCTGCTGAAGTGTACTACGTAACAGGTAAACAGTAGCAGATCAATGCACAGGCAATCTAACAGTCCTTGTTGATCATTCAGTGACATCTGACGGGTCTTCCTAAACCGCCACACATTTTATAGGATGTAAGCTGAGCCCTGTCATGGCATAGTGAAATATTCATGTACAGTATACCTAAGTTCGCGGGTTTGATTCCATTTGGCCCATTCCTTGTGAGACGATGGAGTAACTTGCCATGACAGGGCAAGTTAAAGAGCCCTCATAGCTCAGTGGTTATCAAGTCCGCGAAGCAAGCAGTAGGTCCGGGTTCAAATCTGCTCCATGCCATATGGGACATCATCCCTGGCTCTTCACGTCCGTCCAAGTGAGGAACACGAGTAGCTTGAGATGGCTTCTTCCATACTTACCAGGGCCAATAATGCTATGGCTTCAGCCCTGATGGGCACGTAGAAATACAATGCAATAGACCATTCTCAAATCGAGGCAAACGACAAAGATCTGTGCACTTCCGCCGAAATCTCAACCACAACCTCGGTCTGAAGCTGAATGACGTGACGCAGACAACCCCACGACAGTGACGTCGAAGATGTTGCATCAGAGTCGATCATTGCTGAATCATGGATTGCGTCATATCACCCAGTTTCAGATCGAGGTTGTGGTTGCGATTTCGGTGGAAGTGTGCAGATCTGCTAATTCGAGAATCGTCTATACAGGGCAGCTTTTTCTCTGGGTGTCTCCAGTTTCTTCACACGTGTCATGTGCTTGCTTAAAGGCCCGTTGCCCCAGGTGCATGTGTTTGGTATGGCCAGGGTTTAAAGACACGTTGGCCATATTACACCGAGACACCATCACCGCTGCCAGACACCAAGAGATGCTGCCAGACGCCTGGACACTCTTGGTGTCCGGCCGTGTCCCCCGGCATCCACAACAAATTAATGGTACAGCGGTGAGAGGTGGATGATATACTCACCAGTTCTCTGCAGGTGAAAATAAAACGTGGAAACACCGACGCTATTTTTGACATCAACGGTATAATTTCCATAATCTTCATCCTCAACTGAATTCTTGCCCAATGTGTAAGTTCCATCATTTACTTTGGTTTGGACGAAGTCGTCAGCGAGAGTTATCTTCCCTCCATGTCTGAACCACGTGACGTTGGTTGGGGGAGGGTTTACAACCACGTGAAGGGTAAGTTTGACAGCGAAGCCGATTCTGCTGGTGATGGTGAAGGTCTCGGGTTGGCTAGGGTTCCATTTGGCTGTGTCTAAAAAGTCAATAATGCAGACAGAATGATGACATTTTGATGCAGACAGAATGATGACATTTTGACGTCAAAATCTGTGTGATGATGCTGTGACGTTGCGTGACGTTTTGATGGCCAATATGGCGGCATCGTGTTGTCATGTAGACGTGACATCATGTGAAGATCCTCCGTCACACCACCTGGAGTCGGGACATTTCTAAATTCAAAAATTCAAATGTCCCAAATCTCATGTCATTCAGTGTTTATGTACAACTTGCATGAGAAATAAGCATTCTGCTACTTACACAAAATGTCAATGAACTTGCTTGCATTCTTGTAACCATTAGGCAAATAATTAACAGCTCGGCAGGCGTACGTTCCAGTCTGGGTGTACTTTATCCCTTTTATTGTATAGTCCCTTCTTCCCTCATGAGGGACTTTCAGATTGTTATAATACCAGGAATAGTTATATGTGCGAGGGTTCCCGTTATCGGCCCCACAGGTCAGTGTGAAGTTATCACCTTCCTTCACTGGTTTTGGGCGCGAAGACAACTGAACATGAGGAGGATCTGTGGACAAAATAAGAACATAATTACGGCAAAACAGTACGGCCATTTGGAGTATTCCATTTAAAGGTATTCATAAGTTTTCTGTCATTTCGAATCTACTGAAGAAATCGTACATGTTGCCGAAGGCCAATTATGATGTCATTTCCAAATCCTTTTCTGTAACTTCTTACTGGAGAGTGCCTGAGGAAGACCCAGTTGGGTTCGAAAATTTGTGAAATTATGGAAATGACCTGTCCTATTAGTTCAGTTTCCAAATTCTACCAGATTAAAGTCAAGTTTTCTTTGGACGAGTTTCACTATCAGGCATCTTGCCAAAATTAGGTCATCGTCATGGTGATTCCCCCCATGGGGATGGGAGAACCAATCATCTCTCACTCTGGAAGGAAATTCCCATGGTGATGACCTGATTTTGGTAAGATGGCTGCTAGTGAAACTCGTCTATAGCGGCCCAAAATCTGAACTACAATGTCATTTTCTGTTACAACGCAATGAAATTTCTCCCATGGATTTGGCTGCCAACATCGTCACTGTTTATGGTACAATGAGAGGGAATAAGGAATCACAAATGAGCATCAAACACCAGCACATCTGAACAGAATTCTTCAACAAGGAAAAATACTTACAGTAAACTGTTACTCTAGTGTCTGCGTGCAGATTCGCTTGGTAGCTCACTCGACACTCAAATAACGCATTGTTGTCAGCAGCAGCAGCTCTCACTTTCAACGAACTTCTCCGTTTTTTCCCTCCATACTCTGCGTCTTCATCTTCATGACTTACCACTCGTTCACCACCACGTAAATAATCCCAGCTATATCCTTCTCTCTTCAGCCAGAACCATATATTTGCCACTGGGTTTGCACTGTCCGTTTCACAAACAATTGTAATCAGGTCACCTTGGTGAACTGGCTTCATTGGCTTCTGAACCATGGTTATTGTTGATGGAGAAACTGAAAGTGAAAGTGACGAAACGTGCCACCAAAAGCCAAAATCCTGAACTTTGACCTCTGTGACCTTGAAAAGTACCGTAGGTCAAATCAAAAACCCTTTACATAATGTATCTTCATTAGATACACCTATGATAAAAATTTGGAGGTGATCCTGTCATTAGTTCAGAAGTTATTGCACTTTTTGTGTTTTTGGTTTCCACCACCTGGTGGCCAAGCCAAGAAGTGAATCAGACCGAAACTTGGTGTCATAGATCATCTGACCTAGGGGTATATATGTACCAAGTTTCAGATCAATAGCTTCAGCGGTTACAAAATGTGCCCTGCTAACGAACGACGACGACGACGGATGACAACGACGGATGCTCACCCCGGTGAGCTAATAATATGCAAATTAGGCAATTTTGGAAAAAAATAGTTATGGTTCTGTCTTTTCAAAATTGAGGTACAGTTCGAACTGCCAGGTCTTATGGGCAGCATGCGTGTTAGGGGTTGGTCCGTACTTACACTGGACATTGACTGTTGCAGTCTTTTTAAATGGAGTCGTTGAAGCATAGGTGGCAGTACAGATGTACTGGGCTCCGTTATCCTTCCTGTTTGTGTCCAGCTTGATATCCACGCTGACGTCCTTCCCTGAATTTGCTCCATCAGTCACGCTGGGTGAACCAGTGACATCAACCTCTGTAGACCCTAATTTCTTCTTCACCGACACGGAGACGGCCGGGTTGCTACTGGATGTTGTACGACAGGTGATGGTCTTGGATTCTCCTTCTCTGATAGTGATGCTGGTCTCAAACAGCTGGATACCACCTGGGGGAACTGGAATAAACAAACGTCAAATTGTCAGACAGAACTATTTTGCACTAGTCAAAGTAGGTCCAGAAACTTGGACAGCGAATTTATTTGGGGGGAAACGGAAGAAGAAGGTTCCTGTGGAACAGAGCGGCGTTAACCTCTTGACCACTGTGCTTATGTGTGAGGCGGCATAGTAAACCTGTCAGATCAGGGGTGTAGCTAGCTTTTTTGGCCAGGGAGGGGCAAAAGGTCTTCTGGGGGGGGGCAAAAGACCATATTTGGCTAATTTTTTCGGTCAAAATGTGCGTGAAAACATTTTCCCAGACCCCCTGGGGGCATTAGCCCCCCGCCCCCCCCCCCCCATTAGCTACGCCTCTGCAGATGTTGCTGAATGATTAACAAGGGCTGTCAGATTGCCTGCGCATTGATCTACTGCTGTTTACCTGTTATGAAGTACATTTCGGCTATTGAAATGTGCGGGTTCACCAAGGCCATTAAACTTTCCTCAAATGCACCATACCAGGGGTTTTTCTGTGCAGTCTCACATTAAAGTCAAGCGTTCTAAAGTTACAATCAGGGCCCGGTTGCACAAAACTCACGATAGCGCTAACTTAAACGTCATTCAACATAAAGTTAGCGCTAACACCAAGTTAGCGCTAACGCGAGTTTTGTGCAACCGGGCCCTGAACTACAAAGTTTCATTATACTCCACAAAAGTTGGATGTGAACACCATCATTGTCAGTGTTTTCGCCAGAGGGGGATATCACCCTTAATTAAAAAGTCAAAATTTATGTTTTTGACCAAGAATTCTATCAAATTTATCCCCTCCTCAAAAAATTCCTCGCAGAAACACTGATTATGTATGGTATTCAATGAGGGAATAAGGAATCTCAATATGAGCATCAGACACCAGCACATCTGAACAGAATTCTTGAGCAAGGGAAATATACTTACAGTAAACTGTTACTCTAGTGTCCTCGTGCAGATTCGCTTGGTACCTCACTCGACATTGAAATAAGGCATTGTTGTCAGCAGCAGCAGCTCTCACTTTCAATGAACTTCTCCGTTTTTTCCCTCCATACTCTGCATCTTCTTGACTTACCACTCGTTCACCATGAGGCAAATAATCCCAGCTATATCCTTCTCTCTTCCTCAGGAACTCTATATTTGCCACTGGGTTTGCACTGTCCGTTTCACAAACAATTGTAATCAGGTCACCTTGGTGAACTGGCTTCATTGGCTTCTGAACCACGGTTATTGTTGATGGAGAAACTGAAAGTGAAACCAACACAGTCAATGAAACACCTATAGGGTAATCATAATCTTCTGACACAAATTTACAATTCAAAAGTTTGGGTTTATAGTCTGATATCAAAAACAGTGGAGGTGTCATCTGACTTACACAATCAGTGGCAGATCCAAGGGGAGGCGTGCCCGGTGCACCCCCCCTTTAGCCGCTGAGCAGCAAAATTTTTCTTGTGGTTCCTTCAGATCCCTGATGCCATAGTCCGGGACCCTCTGACCGCTAGTCGGATACCCGGACCACTACACCATTGTGACTCCAACAAACAGGTATGGAGCAGAGAGCAAGAACCAAGCCTCCAAAGTGATGACTTAAAACCACACTGTATTCAATTCAGAAAGTGTGTACGTTCACCGACGTTAGTTTAGTGTAAAATGTACAACGCTCTATCTGAACACATCAGACCTCTGCCTGCAGTTTCTTCAATGACAATGTGTACTAAAAACTAGGTCTTGATTCTTTGAAGTACGTATCAGGCAAGCATTTTGGGGACCTTCACGAGGCTATGAGGCCTCTACCTGCATTCTCCACTTTGAAAATACAGTCCCCCCTCGCTATTACGAACCCTTCGGTGTCCAAGGGTTATTAAAGTTCGTACTAACGAGGGGTTCGTAATAGTGTGGATTCATCCGCGGGGGCATGAATTTTGGGAGCCAAGTTTTGGGTTTGTAATATCCGGGAGTTCGTAAAATCGAGGTTCGTAAGAGCGAGGGTGCCCTGTACCATAAAATTCATTTCAGAGGGCCTTAAGGAGACAATAGTACATGTATAGAGTAACGTTATTATTCTGATAGACCATGCTGCACATCTTGAGTGGTCGTCTTGCCTTTCACCACAAGCACACAAATAATGAATCAGAATAACTTACACAACACATTTATGATGATCTCCTCCTTCAAGTAGGCACGACCCCTGATCTTACACACAATCTTCGCCCCATTGTGTTCTCTCCTAGCTCTGAAGCTGAACTGGCTGGCATAAGCTGTGCCTCTGTACGATGTCCCTCGTCTGCTTGGTGTAACACCCACTGAGCTGGTGATATCACGTCCATTCCTGAACCATGTTATTTCTTCAGGTGTCCGAGAATTACTGCTGTCAGTCTCACATTTGATAACGACCGAGTCACCTGCAATGATTGGCTTGTCTGGTTTGTTGACCATCTTCACTTCAGTGGCTGACCCTGTAAATCAGTAGTTTTAAAAGGTCTTAAGAGCGGTTTACACATGCAACTTTTCATATGCAACTTGTTGCATAAACCTGATGAGACCAAAAAATTTCATCAAAGTTACATGTGTAAATGGGTATGCAACTTGTTGCAACTGGATGTCGCTATGTGTAAACGTCACAGGTAGACTGCAACAAGTTGCAGGTTGCAGCAAGTTGCAACCTAGTGTAAACCGCCCTTAAATTATACACTGTGACCATCCCAAAGTGTGCATCAGGCATAGGCCCTACACAACACATTTTTATCCAAGGTGCTGAATTCAGGACCAATGACGAAATAAAACCCGATCAGCATCTCACCCTACAAGGATGCGGTATCTAGATCAATGACCCTCCACATCTGATGGCTGCATGTTTGGGTTGGTCTATACTTACATAAGACATTGACTGTTGCAGTCTTTCTAAATGTCTTCGTTGAATTATAGGTAAAAGTACAGATGTACTGGGCTCCGTTATCCTTCCTGTTTGTGACCAGCTTAATATCCACGCTGACGTCCTTCCCTGAATTTGCTCCATTTGTCACGCTGGGTAAACCAGTGACATCAACCTCTGTAGACCCTAATTTCTTCTTCACCGACACGGAGACGGCCGGGTTGCTACTGGATGTTGTACGACAGGTGATAGTCTTGGATTCTCCTTCTCTGATAGTGATGGTCTCAGGCATCTGGACGCCATCTGGGGGAACTGGAATAAACAATCTACGGGGGTGGCCGCGTAGAAACTCTGCTGGCGCTTGCGGAACCCATCTGCCGATACATTTTTCCATGCACTGATAGGCTGTCGAAGCACTAGCGGAGTTCCTATGCAGCCGGCCCAGGTGTTCAGACATCGGCACAGCATCCAATGAAAGCTTTTGTACAATTAAGCATAGATAATGGAAATCTTTTGGTTTGGTCCTAAAGCGGGCAGCACACCAGGCGATATCACACTCTGAATCTGAACGACAAAGAGCGAAGTTGGCTGATGACGCCAGGTGTGCGCTGGACAGCGATGCGTGGAATCTTCTCACCAGCAATGTTCACCCAGTATCGAACAATACCAAAGCCGATATCGCCTAGTCTGCGGTGGTTGGCGGGAAGATCGGTGGAGAGTAGATCGCTTGTGATATCACCCGGTGTGCTTTTTCAAACTGAGGATGTGACAATATGTGGCAGTCACTCATGATGGGGTCCGTGGCGTACTAGAGAAACTTTGGTACAAAATGTCCTCAAACTTGCCTCCTGCCTCTGATATATGATTTTCCAGTGGAAAACATCAATATAACACTTGAAAATATCACTTCATGTAAATTTGGGAATTATATTATGATAACTCGATTTTTTCTATCAGGACCAAAGCCAAAGCATTATTGGCCTTGGTAAGTATGGAAGAGGCCATTTCAAGTTACCCAAACTCGGGGGGGGGGGGGGGGGGGGGGGCGATGAAACACCATCAAAGCTGTACTGTAGGCTACAGGCCGAAAAACGACATTTTGTCAAAAATGACACCTTCCAAAGTTTGTGGTGGTCTTATTACTCCTAGGTACATTGAAACATTATGAAAATCGGTGACAATGTAAGGGACTAAATCAGGATTAAGATAGATGTGCCACATAAGCATCTCCTTCCTTCTTCATAACCGTTTGGACGCCAAATCCGTTGGTTGAGGAATTCCGAATGACGCGCCAATGGAGAAGCCGTTTCCATGGAAACACGAAAAAACATCCCCATCAGAACCCCCTCATAATCATATCAAAGGAAATCACAGGTAGCCGAAAGAGGCGCCAACACAGTTCTCTTACTGACAACTTTCTCTCCATCTCCAGCAGCCATTTTCAGCCAGTTCTCATCTTCCTTTATGCTGAGAACTTGAGGGTTATTCGTTAGCCACTTGTGGGATGCATCATCCAAGCCCACGCCCACATACGGATGAAATAAACTGACTGGGATAGAAGGTGGACAACAGGGGGTTAATACGGACCTGATCCCGCCTCGGACAATCCATTTGAGCTGCAACTCCGAGGATGCGGGGGGGGGGG
>NMRB01002272.1:16312-44250 GCA_002633025.1 Notospermus geniculatus
CTACACGATGAGCTCATTGTTACATGTCTCAGACATGTAGGTCATGGTGATATTGATATATCAAATGTTGATATTTTGCCCATCCCTTTCTGTTAAAGCGCTGGTAACTTGGCTCCTAGACCAGTAACAGTTCTGTTAAGTTCCATCCACATGTTCATGGATCGGGGCAACTTACTGGGATCATCAACTTTCATCTCCAGGGTCAGTATCACATTGATATTGATATACCAAATTTGATATTTTGAGATATCTTAGGATCTCGTCCAGATAGCGACTACAACTTTGCCTTACCCCATCATAGTCACTCACGGATGTTATTGCTACTAATATTGTCCACCTGGAGTTTGCAGGTCACATGATATTTAGTGATATCATGGTGATATTCGATATGTAAATTTGATATTCTGAAATAACTCGACAGCTGGTGTAGGAGAAAGCCTAAAACCTTTACCACTAAGGGGTTATCACTTATGCTCTTTCAGATTATGCAATGACCTTGAGTGTTTGAGGTCAAGGTCAAGGTCAAATTCAAACTGAACTAGTAGGCCTATGGCCGTCTCAAGAACTGACAGAAGACCAGTGAGCATCAATTTCATGGATCCAAGTCATATACCTCGATTATCCAGGATCCTTCTTTCATTTACGCAATGACATTGGACAAATGTTGGAGGTCAGAGGTCAAGGTCACGGTTAAAATATAGCTGTAATATTGGCATAGTCGATAATGTCGACAGAGAACTTGCTAGTGACCTGAAACCAAGCACTGTTGCGGATAATCTTTCAATTTTTTCATTGACCATGAAGGTGGGATGTCGAGGTCAAGCTTCAACAGCCCCGATACAGAAACATGTTCATGATGATAATTACAGTCTAGAAGTCAACCTGGCACTATGGACCAACGTACTTAGGTCACTGAGGATGCTCCTCCTGATTATGCAATGACCTCCTGAAGGTCAGAGGTCACGGTCAATATAAAATAGCTCAGTTACCAGAACTGGTTCATATCTTCAACAATTAGCGATCAGCTACATCCCTGTTACACATTATACATGTTCCTGCATCTACAGTAAACACCGGAAACCATTGACATCGCTCCGATGTCCCTCTCTTGTTCAATATTGTATTGGTTTGCCACCAAGGAAGTTATGGCACTACACGTAGAATCCAGGCAGTGCTATCCAGGAGGCGATTACCTACACTCGACGACCTGCTTTGTTCACCCACGTGGTGAAGATCGACTCATTATTCAGAGGGGAGGCAGGCAAGGCGTGTTGATTTCTAACTAGGCCTTTCATGAAGAGTTATCTACATTAATAATTTATACCTTCTCTCAAAAACCGGTTAGTTTATTGTAACCTTTCTCCCACAAAATGTATCATTTTACGCAAACAGCAAATTCGTTTGTGATGTTGATTTACCTAACAATCCTAAAACCCCTACGCTTTCCAATATAGGCTCGTCCTACCTGTGTTAATATTCTGCCATGTATTGGATATCGCGAATGCACTGGGCATTAAACGCAATTTTTAGGTCAACTAACGAATATTATGCCCCCAGAAGAAATCCGAAGCAGCAAATGTATATCTACTTTTGACTTATTAAGGTTATTCACTGAAAGTTCATCTTTATCGAAGGTTATCCGATTTTATTGGCTTCCAATCTTCAGCCTCACAATGAAAGTTTCCTGCGTGAGTGCGAAGCCCTGGTTATGGTAATGTGAATAACCGCGCGATCGAAGAGTGAATCGGGAAAAACCGGTATGAAAATAATGGTCACTACGTGAACCAATAAAGATGATATTCATGAACACGCAAGAATCTTGTTTATAGTTAAAGAGGCACTGTATCCCTTCCCTATCCTTAGTTAAAGAGTCACTGTATCCCTTCCCTATCCTTAGTTAAAGAGGCACTGTATCCCTTCCCTATCCTTAGTTAAAGAGGCACTGTATCCCTTCCCTATCCTTAGTTAAAGAGGCACTATCTCCCTTCCCTATCCTTAGTTACAGAGGCACTGTATCCCTTCCCTATCCTGTGTTGAACATACCCGCATTAAGGAGACCTCTATTGACAATGTTGTTAAACTACCACTTACTTATCAACCTCACCCCCTGTAGAGAAACTCTCGTTCCTAGGGTGTCTACGTATGCATTGTATTGTAATTATACATTATGCAACACTGGGGCGAAAGGCAAAACAACTTTTCCATTGTCACATCATACCCTGGCAAACCTGAACAACTGAAAAGCTGTGACTCAACCTGAGTTCAAGATAATCTTCTTTGGTGCATATACGGCCATAAGAGGTGGATTTAAAGGACCAAAGTATTGCCACTTTTTCTCGACAGCCAGAGCCACCGCACCACTCTCCTACCCAGGGACTAACTACATTTGTTGACAAATTGACCCAATTTACTACATACAATTTGTAATGCATTTTTGTAATTTGTCTTACTGCTGCTAGATGGCTCCCTCTACGTCGGCAGTCAAATAATGCATTTGAGATCCAATGCCGTGCTCCTTTAAGGGGCACACGCAGTACTTGCCCCCAATATGCTGCACAAGTATGATTTTTTACCATGATTTTGAGTGTGTTCAGAGAGGGCACCACCTCTTTATAACGCATCAGTAGTGATCAACCCCCCCCCTTATCCAATTCCAGGATCCTCCCGACCCTGAGGTTTCAGGATGCCTTGATACTGGCAAATATAGTCACAAATTGATTATGTACGAGCTGTAAGACAACGTAACATTTTGTGACCCGTGCCAGCAAAATGAGTCGGAATGCGCCGGAAAGAAGACCCAAGATGACACCAGAGAACAACTCTAGAAATTGAAAGAGTCAAATTTCACAATGGCCAGACAATACTGAAATCAACAATCCGTTGGTGCACTTTGGGTCTTCTTCTCTGCGCATTCTGACTCATTTTGTGGCACTGGTCACATTTGTAAAGTGAATTTCTCGGAAACTTGGTGAAAACCTTACCGACAACTTCTACTTCGAGAGGCTGACTACCACAGTCACGTTCCACATCTTTGCAAGACCAAAAACCAGAATCTGAGAGTGATGCATTCCACACTTGTAGGTTGAATTCTGTGGCTTTGTGCTGTGATGATGGTGGAGTACATTGTATCCATTTGTAGTGGTCATGTGGGCGTACAGTAATCGAGCATGACCTGCTGTCAGCTTTGGCGGCAAATCTAGCCCCTGTCTGACTATCTTCCCTGTCATTTCGATGTCGCCAGTAAACGGCTTTTCCTTGGGGTTCACCCAACTCACAGTAGAGTGTAAAACTCCCTCCTTCGACAATCTTTCCAAGCGGCGAGATGCTCACGGAATAATATTGTCGTTGACCTGAATAGAAACAAACTGAGATTAGTGTCTTGAACAGTGGCCAATCATCATGGCCTTAAAGGACCACGGTATTGCCACTTTCTGTCGACAGCCAGCGCCACCGACACCATTCTCTAATACTGTAGTTAAGCCTTTCGCCCCAGTGTTGGAGAATGTATGATTACACTACAATGCACGTAGTAGCATGCGTGGTTTACCAAGTCATCAATAGAGGTCTCCCTTAATGCGGGTTGGTGTAACGCAGGATTGGGAAGCAATACTGTGGTCCTTTAAACAATCCTCAATCCTCCCGCAGTTTCAATCCGCTACCCACTGAGTTACCCGTGCTCACTGAAACTGCTTCAATTGATGCGATCCTCAAAGTAACACAAGACGGCGTTAGCTGTCCGATTCGGGGAATCCCCGCTGGGAATCTGCCGTGAGTATGAATATTCCGTGTACACGTATCTTAGCCAATCAGTAAGTCTGTTACAGCGGCATCAGTTAAACCTGTGATGATGGGATGTGATTGGATCCCTCGTCAAACAGCGCCATCTATTGATGATATTTGTCTGAATGTGAAGCTCCTGATTGGCATCACATGACATGCCTGACCAGTCTGTCCTATGCACAACCACATTTCCCCGGTCTTCAGGTGACCATTTTTTCCAGTAGGCCTGTAGGAAAATTTTCCTGTTTGGGAGTTACGCTCATTTTAGTGACCCAAAGTCACTTTCTCGCCAAAACCTACGTTCTGAATGCCTAACTCCAAACTGCACCCTATACTGTACACTTGTATTACTTTCATTATCAACAAACCTCCACTTATCTTCTCCTCTGGCCATTATACAACTCGGGGCGTCACAGCTGAATGACGGGCAGTTGAATGATGTACGGTATGAAATCTGGTCACTGTCTGTGAATGGAGGTTGAGAAAGGCCCTGACTTTAGTTAGCTAACATCTGCACAACTCCTGAACAGGATGTCTGGGCTGGGTTGCACAAAACTCATGTTAGCGCTAACTTGGTGTTAGTGCTAACTTTATGTTAAGTGACATAAAAAGACAATGGATTTTTACGTCATTTAACATAAAGCTAGCGCTAACACCAAGTTAGCGCTATCGTGAGTTTTGTGCAACCGGGCCCTGATCCTTATGAAATAAAGAGCAAAATGTTCCTGAAGATGAGGAAATGTGGTTGTGCATTTTTTTGGACACCCTGTAGTATCATACTTACAAAATCTGTCTTGCTTGACTGAGAGGGACATTGTTGTCATGGAGATAGAGAGGAGTAGTTTGAGCAGCATCTGGAACATACAGATGTTAAAGGGACTATAACACTTGACTTTCATCAACAGATTTACCAAAATGTAAACAAATGTACACCATGTTCCTACTAGCCCAGCTAATGGGACATGTCTCTTTAATTTATGCAGACAGCCTTGAGTGTTGGACTGAGGAGCAGAAGGTGCCCGGTTGAAATCCGTGCGTCAATCTCATTTCAGTAGGGGCCTATGCTCAGCTACAAGGACAAGAACACCCCCTGATTAGAAAATAAAGTAATTTGTAACATTGATGAACGGCAAAAATTATTTTTGTGAACGGGTAGCCGGTGTGCCCCCTTTGGATCCGCGCCTGTCAACTTTCTTTCCTATCTCAATGAGTGACACAGCACTTCATATAAAGATAATCTAATTTGTAGGCCTACTGTTTCCATGACATACATCTTAAATAAAGAGCTTTACCTTTTTTTTCAACGGTTTTATCCCTGCCTTCGAAAGTTGGGACCATCAGTTCACAACCGACTCAGAAAGTACATTCTTCACAAGGATTAGGACTCCTTCGCTATCCAGAAATTCATCGCAGAATGATAGAAAGTTCTGATAGCTTCCTTGTTGTCCACTTATTTGAAAGCAGACGACCCACTGACCTGGACCTAAAGTCCTTCCTCCTTCAAGGGAACCGCTAAATGCTGCATGACACAGATGTTTTTTAAACGACATAAGTGAATCTGAAGCGTTCTGGCCTACAAGAGTCAACCAAACATATCAAGTTACTCACTGGTCATAAAGAAATAAAACGTTTAATTCAATGGGAGGCTTTCCTGCCGTTAGAGGCCACCACAAGTTCGAGATCCTAGGACGTCAAGAAATTTGACGTCATAGAGAAGTACACGCCATGATGTCATCCATTATGACACGTACTCCATGGCTTACGACTGTGACATCAAAATTTGTGACGTTCTAGGACCGCTAACAGGCGCCCTCTAACGGCAGGAAAGTCTCCCATTAGGCACGGTTTCGGCCAACAAATCTGTAAAATTGACCATGAAATTCTGGAATTTGGAGCAAATCATTAAATTCACTGCAGATTTCAATGTTTAGTAGCACAGGGTGCCCCCTCTTTTCCCAAATCCTGGATCCGCCCCTGATTGTGAGTACCGGTACCGTACGGTACCAGTAATGCACAACACAGGCCATCGACTTATGAATATTATCACACACTGAGGTCCAGTTGGCCTACGCCTAAAAGGTGTGTGTATTCTCACAACATGGTGCACACTGGTGCCAGGTGTGTGTATTCTCACAACATGGTGCCCACTGGGGCCAGATGTGTATTCTCACAACATGGTGCACACTGGTGTCAGGTGTGTGTATTCTCACAACATGGTGCACACTGGGGCCAGGTGTGTGTATTCTCACAACATGGTGCACACTGGGGCCAGATGTGTATTCTCACAACATGGTGCACACTGGGGCCAGATGTGTATTCTCACAACATGGTGCACATTGGTGCCAGGTGTGTGTATTCTCACAACATGGTGCACACTGGTGCCAGGTGTGTGTATTCTCACAACATGGTGCACACTGGTGCCAGGTGTGTGTATTTTCATACCCTAGGTGCCATCACTCTTGTATCATATCTATTAGTACTGGGGTGGGAGGGTGGGCAAGGGGATATCACACACGCCCATCGACCACGCCGTGTCATCCTCACACCATGTACGCCCCACACTTCGCCCACCCACTCATGGCCTGAACACAAATACCCCGATTAGCTATTCACAAGTGGTTATGTCACCTAGGGTGTAACACCAACATGGTGCACACTGGTGCCAGGTGTGTGTATTCTCACAACATGGTGCACACTGGGGCCAGGTGTGTTTATCATTGTCATTATCAACCAGACAATGTAAATTCATAAAAGAAAGCAACAATTTTTTTCTAAAAATTATAATTTCTCTGGAATAAAAGTCACAAATGTAACCAAAATAAATGTCCTGTACATAAATAAATAAAAATGGTTTCATCTTGGATGAATAAATACTGCAACAGGCATTATAAAAATGTGACCCATTCTGGTAAGGCCACATAAAAAAATCTTTAGTTTAGCATCAGCGCCCGCCTCGAATTTTCTTGCAGCCCCAAAAAAATTTTTTTTCAAAAACAAAAAAAAAATTTTTTTTCAAAAAAAAATTTTTTTTTCTTCAATCTTTTCTCACATTATAATGTTCTCTGTCAAAAAGTGTGGTTTCTTGTCTACACATGCCTTTTCCAGGGTGACTCAGATATGTATTTTTTGGAATAAAAACCTTTTTCGAGTTAATACTAAGGATTTGTCTATTGTATGATAAATGGTGCAATGCTTCCAAGCTCTCTTTCGATGATCACAGTCCATTTCAGGGCTTACTGGAATTTGCGCAAAATTAAAATGCGCAATGGAAAAATGCGCAAAGGGGAGATATCATTATTCAAAAACACACCATTAAAAGATTAGACTTCCGTTCAAATCTCGCCAATCGTGTTTCATGTCCCATGGACCCCAGACGTGATCATCATTCTTGAACGCTCATGCATACGGTTACGCGTGATCAGTCCGTTACTTTTGGTAATGCCGCTGTAGAGGATGAAATTTTTCATCCAATTTTCTGAATATGCTCAATAAAGGCCTACATGCGGGTTTATACAAAGCCCCAAATAGGCCCGGAATTTCGGAAAAAAATGGATTTGATCGTGTACAGTGGGAACTTATGGAATACATGTACATATGCAAATACATGTATCAGTGAGTGAACTCACGCACTCTCGGGGAACCCCCAATCCCCCTTGTTGGGACCACAGTCCTTCCTATCTGCTTTTGTTTTTGTATGGGATTTTTCATATGTTCATTCATTCACACACACAAAATTGACGTAGGCCTAACCATTATACTCGCTTAGCGAAGCGACTTACTGGGCTGTCACGAGTAAAATATCGATCCACACATCAGAGTGCGTCTCAGCATAATACATGCGCCCTTCTGGGAATCCCCAAACTCGAGGCCAGGCTACCCACGCAATGCTATCGGACGCGCAAGAAAGCCTGGATCGAGGTCAATTCTGTTGCGCATTTTCCCATTGCGCATTTTGATTTTGCGCAAATTCCAGTAAGCCCCATTTCAGTACCGTATTTAAAAAAAACCAAAAAAAACTCCTCCCTCCTCACTTTTTACAAGTTTGACTGATGCTAAACTAAACATTTTTTTTATGTGGCCTAAAACCAGGCATATGACGCTCAGAAGGTGAGCCTCAACAAACTAAGATGACACCAGGCGAAAATGGAAGAATTAGATCGTTTCAGATTTCATAATAGACAGACAATATTGACACTGACAAACATTTGGTCTCAACCTGCCAAGCTAAGAGCGACATATACCTGGGCCGACCGAATCGAAACTACGATAGCACTAACATGACCTAACAGAGAAACTCTGTAATGGCAAAAGACATTGCATTCCTCTCTGTTAGGCACTGTTAGTGCTATCGGAGTTTCGTTTCGGTCGGCCCTGGTTTTGCCAGAACGGGTCACAATATTTAACTCCAGTGAAAGGTTTCTTTATACCGTTTCACTGTAGAGAAAATCAACATTATATAAACATTCTCACATAGATCAGATTGGATTGGTCCCTAACCCAGGACTGACATCAATGGATCAGATCAGATTATTACCCAAATATAGGATTGGTACCGCTACCACACACTGGATCGGCTTGGTACCAAAACGCAGGACTGGTACCACAAAGATTAAATCAGAGTGGTACGTAAACCCAGGATTATACAGGGATTAGGTGAGATTGGAACACAAACCTAGGATTGGCACCACATAGATTAGATCAAATTGGAACACAAAACCTTACGATTGGTACCACATAGATTAGATCAGATTGGAGCACAAGCCTAGAATTCGTACCACATAGATTAGATCAGACTGGAACACAAACCTAGGATTGGTACCACACAGATTAGATCAGATTGGAACAGAAACCCAGAGTGTACGCAGGGTCTTTTCACATCACATGATCATGTAAACCCAACAATGCCATCAGTTATGAGGACAAATTCTAGAATGGTGGGGAGACCATGTAAACTGAAGTATCTGTCATGAAATGGACTCCAACCTCAGGAAGGAAATCTTGGCTTTTAAAAGTCGCTGAAGCATGCAGTAATGTCCTGATTAATATAAGGGTTAGTTTCAAATTAATTACCAAATAACAGTAATAAGTCAACATGACATTAAATCTGGAATATCCTGCTCATCTTCCCTATTTTTAACTAATAAGCCATCTTGGATAGTTGCCATGAACTGCCTGGAAACAAGGATCATTTTTATCACAGTCAAATCAACTTCTCATATATCACAATAGGCCTATATTAGCTTCCAGCTTGATCAAGATGTGGCCTGTTCCCTTGAAGGACTTTCCTTACAAGCAATTCCCTTACAAGCACAAACTGCATGTCTAGCTACAGTTGAGAACTCGATTAAAGTGAGCTGGTCGTGACAGTCAAGGTGTCCGAATAGAGAATCAAACGCCACCATCTTGAATATATTACAGTAGGCCTACTTGCATCTGGAATTTATTGTCGACTATGAGCATATTTACACATCTGGCACTGCTGCAACTCTAGTCTTATCTTGGTATGTCGCCACTAAAATACTGAATTTGTAATTTTGAAATTGTGATTTTCGTGGGCCGTGAAATTATTCTTAATGTCATTTTCGACTGCCGTGACTAATTCTCTTTAAGACAGAGCAAACTTCACAAATGTTTGTCAGTCACCATGGAAACGTTTAACATCAAGGTGAGGGGATTCAATTCAAAGAAACTGCCAGGATCGCATGCAGATAATTGTAGTCAAACCTGATGCCTCCTGACGACTCATCTAATCACAAGTCACTACACCGCTGTGACTCCCGTCTCTTTAGTTATAACTGTGTAGCATTGAAGATGAGCTGAAGTCCGAGTCAAGTTTAGATTAATTCCATAAAACCAGGATCATCTTTATCATCAGGATCCTCTGGAGCTGGTAGTGGTGGCGCTTCACGGGAGAAATCCACTGAAGCATAAGGGTCCTCAATCGTCTCTTTTCCACGGATAAAGTCGGGGTTTTTCGGTGGTTTGAGATTGACCATCGTGTAAATTGTCCCATCGACACCGATTCGGGGCCCCTGAAAAAGTGGAACAGATGTATAGTTTAGATTTCTGGAGTTGCTTTGGCTGGTGAAAGGCTAAGAAAACGTTTTCCTGAACATTTCAATGCAGCTGATGAACACAGATCTGCAACCATCCAACTGTTCGAATCCCAGGTCGTATGGGATATAATCCCTCTCGCTCTTCAGTCCGTCGCATGCGACAGTAAACCCTGGTGCCTTGTGTCTTTGCAAGGACAAACCAATAATGCTTCAGCACCGATGGAAAAGTCAAAATGCAGATAAGACTAACAGCAGTATTTGCAGATGAAGGATCAGTTTGCTGGTTATACCAACCCCTTGTCCGTATCCACTTCCAGAAGGTCCACCGCTACGGACATCCTCATACACATTAACATCACCCCCTTGGTTGACGTTGGCGTACACAGCCGTATCGTCCGAGCCCTTTTTGCCAGGTTTCTGTCCCTTCTTGGGCTTATTCACTTCTGCGTAGACATCACCTGAAATAAGAAATCAACAAAATCACAGACTGGGTATTGAGACCTCGTGCCACAGGAAATCGGATAAACTCCAATATGGCCGCCAAGGGTGCCATTAGGCCATCACCCGAAGGATCATTTATCCAGATACCTACCAGCTGGAGCAGGGCCAGCATCCTTCTTTCCTCTCTTTTTACTCAAATCAACTTGAGCATATTCGGTACCGACAGGTGCTGGGTCCTTCTTCTTCTGCACCTCGGCATACACAGCGCCACCTGTCAGATTAATAAAGCATTATGTTGGACTTCTAGTTTACCACATGAAACACTGGATAAGGAGCTTGTGCAATGGCTCATTATGACGTCACTTTTGACCGGTGGCCCACCATGCTGACGTCGACGACAGAGTGCGCCACGCGTAGATCACATCATGGCTGAAGTCACACACACTCACTTGTGCCGATGACAAAGTGTATTTAAAACTAGGGCTTGAATCTTTGAAGTACGTATCAGTCAAGCATTTTTGGGGATCGTCACAAGATCGACCTGCATTCTCTTAACACTTTGAAAATGCTGCAAAATTCAATACAGAGGGGCTTCAAGGAAGAAGGGTCTTACCCGGTCCTGCAGGTGGCGCTGATCCCTTGCCCTTACCCTTCTTTTTCTTCTTGCCAAGGTCAACCTGGGCGTATGGCTGAGCTTCTGGTAAAGAGAGAGAAGGATGGGAAAGTAATAAACAAGTAAATATAGAGAGAGTCTGGGGTGAACCTCTTCCTCTGCAGATTGACAACATCACTTGTTATTGAAAGGCAGGTTACAAATTCAGAAGATTCCATTGAAATCAGAGTAAAAAGTTTGGAAGTCTGGCTACAACAAGACTCACCAGGGGCAATCAGCACACCCTCTTTCACTCCCCCCTTCTCCTGGGTAAGTTCTACATCAATATACCCACTGTCCACGGGATGGGACTTCGTCTTGTTCACAGCGGCGCCACCTGTAAAACACACGACAGAATGGTGACACATCGCAGAGACTTGAAGCAGGCCCCGCCTAAACCAGATACTGCCACCTGTGTGTAGACAAAGTCAGAGTCAGTTCATCAACAAAAATTAAAGTACAAGAACTGCACAGAAGAAGAGAACATAAACAAGAGGTCCATGGGCCTGGCGCTCAGCTGACGATGACCTGCCAACTCTAGAGGTTGACACAGCGGAAAATGTCTGCAGTCATTTGTCACTGCGGCACATTTTTTAAATAAACAGGACTCCCGGCTTTTAAAATAGTAACCAAGAAATGAGGACAGCGATGTTTTTATCAACGTACCAGCAGCCGCACCAGTTCCATTGGGTGGAGATGACGCCATCTCTATCCGTTCATTTTCATATGGGTTGAAGCCTGAAAATAAAATCATCACATTTCAACACTTTGAGAACAATCTGATTGCTTGGACATCTACAGAGAAGTATTAAGCCAGAAATATTTTCTCGGGCAATACACTAAAATTATGACCCCTTCAGGATCTAAAATGTTCTAAGTGTCACAACCATGGGACACAGAAAATGATTTGTCTAAAAAAGCTGGAAGTAGAGGTATAGCTGGTAGCTCCTTCTAGCAGGAAAGAGACACACTAACAAAGAAGCATCACTCAGCAAATACATGTAGCTGCATTTAAAAGCTGTTTATTTACCAGCTAAGTCCTGAAGCTAAGCACACGCATTGAGTTTTCACTGGATACACTGATACAGCTCTTGGCCCCTCAGTTCAAAATGCACATTCCAAATTTCAAGAACTAGTTTTGATAACGTCCTAGGCCACGCAGTGCTAGAAGTTCAAAAGATCTGTCCCCAACCTGGCACAGTTGAGGAGTACAGCATTATCTCTTGTACTAGGGTTGTACTAAACTTAACCATAAAACAAGTAGACTAGGATACAGTTACCATATTGTTAGTCTGAGAGATGTGCGAAGGCTGTCATTGCGTGATTTGGCTGAACACATGATCAAACCTGGGAGGAGAGGAAAGTTTATTACAAGCATGTGAGGTTAGGCTTTGTTAGCAGGCTTGGGCAGATTTCAAAATGGAGGACTGCTGCGAAGACACTAAGTCATTCTGAAAGATCAAGCCTAAGCGGTAGGCCTACTACTGACCAATTGTCGGTTTGGTACAAGGTTGAGGAAAGCCAGATGACAGAGTTGAAGGAAACCTCCATGATCGTAACTTCTAGCAGAGATTAAAATGTGCTCCACAAGAGCTTTCCAGGTGTGACTTAGGCTTGATATCCTGGAAATTCACGTCCTGAGGGACGGTTAGTTTAGGGTGCTCACTCACCATCATCAACATGAACATCAGTGAAGGCTGGATTCACTTCTCCTGTTTTCTCAGGTCTGACAAGAAAATAAAAACATGAGGGTCAAGTATACTATAGTATTGTGATCCTTCTTCACTGAACAGTTGTGGGGTTGTCAAAACTGGCAAAGAGTCCATCACTACATCTCTTCTTCAAGCCCCCCCCCCCCCTCAGGGAGCCGTGATAGCGTCCAAAGGGAAAATTGATCTTGATCCAACTAAAGCTGCTTTTCCACGAGGCAATTGCGGGCGCGGAATAGGAGGCGGGCGCGGGTGGAAAAAATCGAACCAACGTATTTGCCATTAGCTGTTTCACCCGCACCCGCTCCCACCACCGAAACCGCGTCCGCAAACGTCTCATGGAAAAGCAGCCTTAGACTGGGTGAGTTTCAGGCAAAATGTCAGATAACAGTTTATCTCTCGATACCTTCACGAAGAAATGAGGAACACTTACTTCGACAGAATTTTCTCTCCTGAAAATGAGAAAGGATAATATCAGATGATGTCACATCGAAGCCCAGCCTCTGCTGGATTAGATAGAGGCATGTTTGTGCAAGGAAAATGGAACACGACCATGATAGCCTGGACATTTGTGACCTGCTCTGGCAAAAGCACATGTACCGGTAGGTGCTTGTCACAAGTGATCACCATTGGTCATCAGTTTGTTCAACTATTATCTTTGTTGTCCACTACTATTGTAAACTGCAGAGACGTACATTTCAGCTATTGTGTTGTATGCCATTAACCCTTTCCTATATTGCGACAAGTGCCTCCTTTTGTTGTAGCGGGTCACATTTGGTTTCACTACATTTTCCATTTACTTTTTGTCTCTTTTACTGGGTGTGAATTCCAATACTGACATTTTTGGGTGTGAAAATACAGGGGTTTACACTATGAGAGAGAAATGACATCATCTGCCGTAGAATCTTACCTTTCTCAACTCTTCTCTTTCTGATCACAAACACTACGACCAAAACAATGGCAAGGATGATCAGGAAACCCAAGGTGCCTCCAACACCGCCACCTATTGCAGCATACGAAAGTTGTTCACCTAAATAAGACACAGTATTAGTGAGTGAGTACTTTTTGGTCGTACTTGATATCCACACCAGGATATAGAGCTTGTGCAGTGGCTCATTATGACGTCATGCCCAGTGGTCCACCATGCTGACGTTGACGACAAAGTGTGCCACATGTAGATCACATCAATCACTGCGCCGACCTGTCGGGATAAACCATCATACGATTTTCCATTGAATTACCATTAAAAAAATGGGAATCTCGTCCTCGGACATCTGTTAAAACCTTTTTAAGGACAAGAACACCCACCTTTGGTTTTCTCCTGAAGTATTTCTCCATAAGCACTACTACCTTCATCGTTGACTGCTTTTACACGAAAATGATAATTTGTGTCTGTCTTCAGTCCAGAAATTCTTACGGTGACGTTCTTTGAGAGGCCTGGATCGGGAATACCTTTTCTGGCCATTTCCCATTCACCATCATCAGTTCTCTTCTCAACTGTGAACGTTTGTTTCGATCCACCAGAGAAGTTACTCTTAAATGTTACGTTCACCGAACCAGTTGTAACAGATACTATCGCAAGACAGCAAGGGGTGTACGGTGGACCTGGGTGGAGAAAATGAAAAAATTACTGGTCGTACTGGTAAATATAACATTTTGTTGTTTGGACACATTTGGGATTAGGCAAATCCACACCATACCTGGCATTCAACAAAAGTGCTATCGCCAAACTTATTTTGAAACTACACATGTATTAGGCTAAAGGTGGTATATTTTAATGTGTTACTCACTTTTTTTTACCCAAAATAAGGAAATTGGTAAAAGCAAGAGGTAAATGGCTATTGGAAGTTAAATAAAGGCTTAAAGACAATTTAGACCCCCTCCAAAGCAATGCTTGTGAAATGTTCGCAGGAATTACTTACCGGTCTCTTGCAACCTGAAAATGAAGGCAGTGATGCCAATATCATTTGTCACTTTAGCCGTGTACTCCCCATAATCACTTGTGGCAATGGTCTTCTTCAATTTGTATGTTGTGTCATTTACTTTAGCTGCACTGAAACCTCTATCAGTGGCAGGCTTGTTGTCTTTGTCCATCCATGCAACAGCAGTAGGAGGGGGGTTGGCAATCACATGGAGAACAAATGTCACCGATTCAGTCGGTTTACTTGCTACTCTGATAACTTTGGGGAAATCAGGATTCCATTTGGCTTTGTCTGAAATTGAAAGAGAATGAAAAAAAAATGTCTATAAATACATAATGGCTAGTATGAATAAAAGCAAGTAAATGCTTTTACTTCTTTTCTGCTGTATAAATGCACTGGACGGCCCCATACAAAACTAGAGTAAAAACAGTCACCAGACTTTTAAATTTCATACCATCATAAATATGACTTATGACACCATCCATACTAATTCACCAATATTAATGAAAGATATATTTTAATACAAACTGATTCTGACAATGAGTGAAGTGAGATCTTGGGTGCTAATGATTACGAAGTTAATGCAAATGAACAAATACAATGTTAATGGCAATGATTACAATGATGAAGGAATAGACAATATCACTCCAAAAGAGTGCAGCACCTGACGGGACAGTGTCATGACGTCCCACACGTCATTTCATGATGTCTTGATGTGAAATGAAAAAAAAAATCAAATTGTTTCACGGCGTCATGATCGCTGAAACAACTGGATATTTTTGAGTCACGTCATGCGATCAGAATGACGTGCGGGACGTCATGACGCTGACATGCCACATGCTGCATTCTTTTGGAATGATATCGTCAATTAGTATTACCGGTACTGGGGTACCAAGAAATTAATATTTACTTGGTATTACAGACAAACATACTTACAGAGTATATTTAACTGAATCTTATTACTAACAACACCACCTGGTGAGTAATTGACAACTCGACAATGGTAAGGTCCAGTCTGCGTGTACTCGATTAACTTTACTGTATAAGTTCTTGATTTTTCATTCTGGATCTCTTTACTGTTGTTATACCATGAATAACTATAATTTGTTGGATTCCCACCACTTGCCTCACAGGTCAAGGTCACATCGTCTCCTTCTTTCACTCTTTTAGGGTTTGACAAAAGTGACACACTTGGTGGATCTGAAAATAGTAAATGAGAGGATCATCACACTAAAATCTGAGGAGAGTTAGTTTGTTGGCTTGTCGGCGATTTTCTCCAAAGTGACGAATGGATTTCACCCGAATTAACAAAAATAACAATGCTGTTTGCGCCTTTCGATGTCATGACGTCACCAAGGTTTCCATCATGTCATCATGTGTGACAGAATGACGTCACTCGAGCACTCCTGATGACGTGATGTGTCTCGCATTCAGCAGTTCCCGCACAGAATGGGTATTGCCAAGTTTATACAATGCAATTTATGTCTCCTGGGTGTGCATGTCAGAGGGAGTATATGGAGGTACAAGTTCCCACCTAAATTGACACAGTGCCAATTAGGGCGGAACTTGTAAATGCTTTTTTATTATTTAAATTTTGGTTCGCTATGGAGCCGCTTGGAGCGCTAGCTGCGGCCATATGGACCCCTATTTTCACACCAGTTTTCCAAGGCATTTGTATGACGCAATCAAGCTTTACTTGACGTTTACGGCCTTATTTTGCGGTGTTTGAACGTCATATTGCGTCTGGTGATAGTCTACCATTAGCTGTCGACCTGATTGCATGGTTGGGCAGTACGAACAAACGTGAGGAAAGGTACAAATTTCGGCGATTTCTAAATCTATTTTTAGACATTTTCTTGGGGAGGTCAGACGGGGGTCTGGGCGGTAGATAAAGTGGTGTTTAAAACCTTTGTAAACTGTACTAAAAAATGTCAATATGTACATGGACAATGTTGTCAATAGCTATTGGGAGCTATTTTATGTAATGCGCACGATTAGACACGATTTTAAAGCAGTTACCGGTCAGGAGTTGAGAAGTCATTATCCTTGCGATTCCGTGACCTGATCATCGCGGAGGAACTATTTCTTAGGCTAATATGCATGCGCGATGTAGTTCGTAATTTACCGGTGCTTCCCGTACTTTATAGGCCTAGAATCGCAATGTTTTCGTCAGTCTTTGCTACAAAAAGTGTTTCTTCTTTTGATACATTATCTACATTGACGTTGAGGAGGTTGGGGCGCATCTTTTGCCGAAATTTGAACACAGGAAATTTCCAGCGCCGCCTGACATTATCCAAACAATACATACATGTATATCAGCGCCACGCAGAGTGCATAGTCGCCATGGCCGAGCGGCAAAGCCGCCTGCCCTTAAAACAGAAGGTCTCGGGTTCGATACCCGGAGCGTGTAAATTTTCTTTGCCTTGACTATTTATTTTTTGTTTCTTCTTTTACCTTACTGGATTTTTTTTTCATCGTGTACTTCAATGATCTTGCGTTTTATATCGCATGGGAATGCATGTAAAACATGTATTGGGCCTATCACTTCCTCCACATTCCTGTATAATTCCTGCCTTCTCCCCAACCATGCTTATTCGACATAGCGAACCCCTGTCGCCACCCGGCTTGTTTTATTTCTATTTTGTCCGCTGTCCTTTACAGCCCCTCTACTTTTCCACGAGGAACTTGTAAATGTGATGTGATGATAAATTCACATTTTATGATGTGAATTTATCATCACATTCAGTGTACCATAAGATTCAAATTCTCAACGACTGTGAGTTCAACATTACTTACAGTATACAGTGACTACAGTCTGAGCTACTGGAGTTGAACCTTCCTTCACCTGGCACTGAAACATGGCCTGATTATCATCCCTGCTGGCTGATGTCACTGTCAAAGTACTTGTTCTTATAATGCCATTATACTGAGCACCAGTAGTCGTAGATGATATCCCAGAAGTCAGTTTCACAAAATTCTCTCCAACTCTCATCCTCTCAAACTTGATATCAGCTGCTGGGTTGGCACTGTCTGTCTCACACACAATTTGCAACTGATTCTTCTCAATGACCGGCTTCAGTGGTTTTTTCATCATTGTTATCTTTGTGGGATTGACTGAAGTAGACAGAAATGAAATGGTCCATGGACCATGTGCTCACTGGGTTGGACATAATAGTCTAATGACAGAGGGAGGTACATATCAGTTATGAGCAATCTGGGTCAAGTCATTCCCAGAAAAGACTGACGGTTTTTGGGTTATGCCACCTGGCGGCCATATTGGATGTCCGATCGGGCTGGAACTTCACATGCACATAAAGGTCATCTGCAGGGGACCACATAGCACATTGGAGCGCTTTGGGTCAAGTCATTCCTGAGTTACAGCACTTTGATGATTTTCGGGTTACGCCACCTGGCGGCCATATTGGATGTCCAATCGGGCCGAAACTTCACATGGACATAAAGGTCATCTGCAGGGGACCACATAGCACATTGGAGCGCTTTGGGTCAAGTCGTTCCTGAGTTACAGCACTTTGATGATTTTTGGGTTACGCCACCTGGTGGCCATGTTTGAAGTCAAATCAGGCCGAAATTTGACATGCATGTAAAGGTCATCTAGATGGAGGTAAATATCAAATTTGAGCACTCTGCCTCAAGCCGTTCCTGAGTAATAGCACTTACTTGATTTTCAGGTTACGCCACCTGGCGGCCATATTGGATGTCCAATCGGGCCGAAACTTGGTATTTTTTAAGGTACCCCTCAAATGCATGTTTATGCAAGATATGAAGTTGCTCGGTGAAATAATGACAAACTGTGGCAGGTTCGTCACTTTTGTCGAACTTTGACCTCTGTGACCTTGAAAAGTATGTCAAATCAAAAACCCATTATATATGTTATGTATCCTTATTAGCTACACCTATGATAAAAATTTGGAGATGATCTAGTCATTAGTTCAGGAGTTATTGCACTTTTTGTGTTTTTGGTTTCCGCCACCTGGTGGCCAAACTGAGAGTCAAATCAGACCGAAACTTGGTGTCGTGGGTCATCTGACCTAGGGGTATATATGTACCAAGTTTCAGATCAATAGCTCCAGCGGTTACGAAACGTGCCCTGCTAACGGACGACGACGGACAACGACGACGGACGCAGCACCATTGTAATAGCTCACCCCAGTGAGCTAAAAAAAAACATGAGAGACAAAAACAAGTAAGTGACAAGTTAGTATTTCGACCTGCTCACTGACCAAATTCCGGTTGCACATCCAGGCTTTTCATACAACAGAGTTTGTTACATACATTGGATGTTCACTGTTGCAGTCTTTCTAAATGTAGTCGTTGAATCATAGGTAAAAGTACAGATGTACTGGGCTCCGTTATCCGTCCTGTTTGTGTCCAGCTTGATATCCACGGTGACGTCCTTCCCTGAATTTGCTCCATTAGTCACGCTGGGTGAACCAGTGACATCAATCTCTGTAGACCCTAATTTCTTCTTCACCGACACGGAGACGGCCGGGTTGCTACTGGATGTTGTACGACAGGTGATGGTCTTGGATTCTCCTTCTCTGACAGTGATGCTGGTCTCGGACAGCTGGATGCCATCTGGGGGAACTGGAAAGAGGAAGGTGAACCAAGTGGTCAAGTGAAAACAACAGCACTTGTCACCTCTTGGTTGTAGGTTCAATCCACTTTCAGATCTCGTCACCACATAACAGAGCAAGTTGTGGATGGACTATTGCATCAGTCCGTTTCACCTCTCAGATTGCAGTTATTGACATTCGGGACACTCTTCATGTGATGTATATGATCATCACTTACAACGATACTGATGCAGGGGCACTGACATAATGACCCCCTTCCCAGACTTCTGGAGTTCCAGGGGAGGCATAATCGGCCGATTGCTTTATTCAAATGGACCTTGGGGCTACCAATGTCAGGCTCCCAGTGGGCCTATAAAGTGGTCCATTGTGGTAATGACTTACAATAAACCGTGATGGTGACATCTTTCTTCCAGCTGGTCTGGTCGTTTATCTTACACTCATACTTGGCTTGGTTGTCCTCTTTTCTTGCCGTGAATGTCAGCTGACTCATGTAGATGGTACCACCATCTGAGAGCTGTCGTTTGTCTGTAGTGACACCAGTTTTGATCTGCTGGTTGTTCCTGTACCATGATATCGTCCCGGGGGACCCAGAGTTACTGCTGTCTGTCTCACACTTGATGGAGACACTACCACCAGCAGTGATGGGGGTGTTTGGTTTGTTGACCATCTTCAGTTCTGTGGCAGACCCTGTGAATTAAATGTTTGCCTATCACTCTCAGTCAGCGAGAGAAAAGACTAACCACATCCTTGGATTTGACAAATATCTCGTACAACTTTCAGCTCAACTCACGACTAGTTCCAAGAAAGCTGCCAGTATCACTCACTCGCACTGTCATAGATAAAGGACACAAATTCATCACTTTGAAATTTGTTTACCCATTTTATCAGCAGCCTAGTTTTTTAGACCCAAGTTTTTGGTTGTATTCCATTATTATGATATTTGGCACCACAATTCACTCATTCCATTTGTATGTGCACAGTTTATTTTGTCTAAATCACCAAAGCCTATAGTGTTGAAATATGAAAGCAGTTTACTTACACGTGACATTCATTTTAGTAACCGCTTGAGTAGTGAACTCATGCCCAGTGAGATCATAGGTTGATTGACATCTGACTGGTACACCATTCATAGCCTTGGTTGCTGTGATTGGTACATCACTGATTCTGATCTTCCCTCCATATCTCTCTGTCCTCTCTGAAGATGAAATCCCTGTTGTGATATTTTGCCATATCTTGCCAATATACTTAAACCATTTAATACTAGTGATGGGATTACTCTCATCTGTCTCACACCTGAATGTCTTCACCTTTCCCACCTGGACAGCAGCTGTTGGGTTGTTAGTGAAGCTGACTTTGGTGTTGGGGACTGAAATGAGAAATAAAGGAAGCGATCAGACAATTACTAAAGTTACATATAATGGCAATACATCACAACACAACACACAACATTTACTACAAAATCCAACGTATTACTCCATGTGACATTGTACACATCTAAATGTCATTCATACTTCTGACAATCTCTTCCTGACAAGACTTTAAACATGGGCCTCAGGTTATTCTCGCCAGAGGGACATCCTATCAAAGAAGCTATTCATCATAATATTCTTTGTGCTCAAATCATATCATAAAACCAGTCAAGCATTCATTCAATCCTTTCTTAGAGAACTTCCCTGGTGTTCAATTATAATCTTTGGAATGTGGGCCTCAGAGTTGGCAGCCAATTTAATGAACAACATTTCACGCCAAATAAGAATCAAATGATTTGTATTCAAAATAATTGGGCAAAATATCAACAGGGATCGGAGAACTCGGTCAAGCGTTAAAGGCCTTGTCAATAGGCCTACACATCAAGAAACTAAATCACATTTCCCCCGTATTTGATTTTGATTGATAGATTTTAGAGACACACAAAGGATGACACAAATAGAATGTCAAAGCACGTTTTATGCTACACTGAAGCCTCTCTATAAACGACACATTAAAGCCCCTCTACCAAATTGAATTTTACAGTATTTTCAAAGTGTAAAGGAGGTGGCAGTAGAGGTCTCATAGCCTCGTGAAGGTCCCCAAAATGCTTGCCTGATACGAACTTCAAAGAATCAAGTCCTTGATCGGATTGAACCTTTACGAACTTTTTTTTTTTTTTTTTTTTTTTTNCGGTTGGTAAGACATTATATGTTAATTTCCAATGAAATTCTTTCAACTTATTACTCAAATTTGACTTGAAAAGTGTCGTCCACCACTTACACCATTCCTCTTCTTTGTTCTCTACTTCTAATATATTCGTGATGTCATGTAATGGAACTCTACATCGTTTCTCCAATAATCTTTCATATAGCCGTTTTTACGAACATGCACAGATTATCCAGAGGGCGCCACATATCAAATTTGAGCACTCTGGGTCAAGTAATTCCTGAGTTATAGCACTTTGACGATTTTCAGGGTATGCCACCTGGTGGCCATGTTGGAATTCAAATCAGGCCAGAATTTGACGTGCAAAGGTCATCTAGAGGAGGGAGGTACATATCATGTTTGAGCACTCTGGGTCAAGCTGTTCCTGAGTTAGTAACATAGCAAATAAATAGATAGAGCTCTTTTTACAGATAGAGCACACCACAACTCATGTTTGTGAACGTGAGCACTTTCTGAATTGAATACAGTGTGTCTTTAAGACTGATATAATGGTGTCTTCTTTTGGATGATTTCAGGGAGAAAATGACCACAGAATTTAACAGACAGATTTCTTAACAAGGTTTACGCCACAGTAGAAGTGGAACCGCCCTGTAGAAGATCCCACAAAGGGGCTCGGAGAACTGGGTCATGAATTAAAGCCTCAGTGAATACATATAAAAACTGATTTGAATTTGATCGAGACAGTTTAAGAGACACACAAAGGATGACACAGATACAATTTCTAAACATGATTTATGTCGACGAGTGGAGCCGCTTCATAAAAGGCACCTTAAGACTGATATATGCTGTCTTCGTTTGGAAGATTTCAGGGGAGAAAGTGAACACAGAATGAAACAGACAGAATTAACAAGTTTTAGGATTACCCTACCGGTATCTAAAAGATACTGTAAATGGTAGCAGTCTTTAACTCAACATTGTCCTAAACTGAAAACTCATCAATATGATCAGAAATTAAACAGACAAAATTTTGGCTCCAGTTGAACCTGTCCCTAAAGGACAGCTTGACAGATGCTGATTCAGTTGAAAGGTGTCCTGATTACTGAGGTCGAAATGACTAAAATTCAAACAGACATGTAGATCTAACTGAATTCTGAGTGAGTTAGTTATACTGCAGTGGAAATTTCCTACAGGACACCTTTGAAACTTGCAGATATTGTCCCAAATTGAGAGGTGTCCCACTCACAGAGGTCAAAATGAACAGGAATGACCAATTTGGATTGAACTTCGCTGTCCTGCTGGCAGATACAGCCACAAAATGTGAGCTAAGGTTCTACTTCATCAGCAGGAGTGATTACACCTTTAAGAAAACCTAACTAGGCCAGTCTTTGAGATTTATTCAAAAGTTTGATAATGGACAGGGAAGTTAGACGATATCAAAGAATACAAAAAAAACATCGTTTTTGTGTGGTGTGTCTGAAAGCACTAAAAATAGGCCTATATATGAATAGTCTTTGTCCTGGGTATGAGTAATGCTTATTCAAATATTATTGTCCGACCAGGAAGAAACCGTGGATAGGTAAACAACCATATACCTTCTATGTAGGCCTAGGCCTTGTTTATCTAAGTGGGCAAATATCAGACGGTGAAGATGACCTAGATCCAATGTGAGGACAATATCTTTTGTTAAATGGGCACCCGGCCAGTTTTTTTATTTGCATGTAGGCCTAAACATGCTAAAGGCCGTCTTTGTGTGGTCGTATTGATTTTGAATGCAAATTTGTGTGATGGAATAACTTAATTTGTGATATAGGCCTAGTCTGTTGGAGACATTTTAGCCATTGTGTTGTACTGGGTGATTCAAGAATGCCATGGGGCCATTATCTACATGTTGCTCTCTTGACTGTGCAGAGAGCAATAAGCCTATCTCGCCTGCTCTAGAATTTCTCACCGATTCAAGGGATGGTTATTGCCAAGACTGATTAAAAGAAAGGTGTCTAATGAGTTGACACATGAAAGTTGGAATATGTGAGGCAGTCTAGGAATACCTGTCGGATGTCGCATTTGAGGGAAGTGTTAATGGCGTTGGTGAACCCGCACATTTCAATAGCTGAAATGTATTTCGTAACAGGTAAGTAAACAGTATCAGATCAATGCACAGGCAATCTGACAGCCCTTGTTGATCATTCAGCGACATCCGACAAGTTTTCCTAGACCACCTCACATATGTCATTGTAACTTTTGCCTTGGCCAATTGATGTTGACAGGAGCTAAAGATATCCAACATACATGCAGAGCACAAAAAATGATACACAAAATGGTAGTAAAAGTAAAAGTAAAAGTAAAGTAAAGTTTGTGCTTGATCTCTTTGTTGCAAATTCAGAAGACGAATTCTGGTGAAATTCGGAGACGACTTTACTTTTACTACAGGAGCTAAAGGAGATGATGTACCTACATGTAACACTGTATGTTTTTGTGCTTGATCTCATAGTCAAAGCTGAATATCCAGGAACTGTAGCCTCACAATAGTACTCAGCCTGGTTGTCTTCTTTAGCCATCACCCTCTCTTGACCTTGAGTGACCTCCACTGGTGTACCTCCTGACCTCTTGAAGTAGATCTTCAAGGTCGGGGTGGGCTTACCACCTGTTGCTGTACATGTGAACTTGTCCTTCTCACCAACATGTGATGATGTCTTCCCAGAGGAGACGACCACCAAGTCAGGCTTGTCTGAAAGAAACAAATATCAATGTCTACCGATACACTTTGCTTGTTCTGAAAGGAAAAGGGACAAAATAGTAAGATTAAGCCCCACAAATTATTTAGATATCACTAATGAATTGGTTTCCACAAAACTTCAACTTTACACAAAGAAAGTTTCTTACTTATCCTGAATCATAGGCAGGGGCAATAATGTGTGAAGTGCTTAGAGAGCGTAATACGCTATGAAGCGCTATATAAGAACTCACCATTATTCATTATACAGTGACCTCATAATGAGGAACCTAACCCACAGCCTCAGTAGGTGTCACTAGTGGTTAAAACTATTGAATTGAAAGGGACATTCAGGTCTTCAATTTCCCACACAAAAGACATCCACTGTATAGGACCTGATTACTGTGTGCTGCCGTCTATCATAGTTATGATCCCCGTTATCAGCTTTTTTACACTGGGACCATTTCAAATGTTTTTTTCAGATAAACTTACAGTATACATTAAGTGTCTCGTCAATGCTTGTTGCAGATCCTCCAGCATTCCTTGCTACACATTTATAAACTCCAGCACTCTCCTTCTTCACCAGAAAGTCATACGTTAATGATGTTGACACTTTCTTGTTATCCTTGTACCAGTCGTAGTTATCCCCGGACGGTGAGGCTACACACTTCAGATTGAGTTGAGTTCCTACCAGAACTGGTCCAGAGGGAAAACCATTAATCTGGGGTGTGCCTGGTATCACTGAAACAAGATTGAATTGAGATTCTGGTAAAAAATGGAAAAATCCCGTGCCCAAAATGCAAGGCAGCAGAACTGAAATGTCATATGAGGGTTAAAGGACTGATTCAAGAATTGATATTTGAAACCATGCCGTTTTAGATTTAACTTAGCATCATAGTATCTTTGCTTGAAGTTGAGTGTCACGTTGTGAGATCAACAAAGAAATGGTCATATTGATAGTGTAACAAAATCATTGTGTATTTTTCACACAAAAATATGATAACCTAGAGAAAAATTTTCTCTCTATGGACAATATCAGACCTGCAGAACACCAGAAACCTGATGAAAACATGTGTTATCATCATGATTCTCTCACCTTGTACAACAATTTCCATAGGATTACTTCCACAAGTTAGACCAGTATCTGTACAAATCCAGTAACCAGAATCAGACGTCTGAGCATTGGTGACCTGGATGTTGAAGGTTCTAGATGTTTTGCTTGGCTTTCTGCAACTACTCCAGCTGTAGCGTGAGATGGTTGGAGTACGACATCCTAGACTGTTAGCTCTTGCTACCTCATTGGCTATAGATGAGGCATCACTTCTCCTTGTCCATGTAACAGTGAACGTACTTGGATTATGTATGTAACAGTTGACAGTGAATGTACTTCCAACGGCAGATTTGGATGATGAAACACTGGCTGTGTACAGAGAACCTGAAACAACAGAGAATGATAATAATTAACCCTTTTGCTGCGTTTGACGTGCAATACACGTCATGGCACATGCGCAGTCCCGTGCGGGTGACGTGCAGTGCACGTCATGCCCCTCAGCTTTGATACTTGTCACGCACTGGCCGTAGCAGCTTTAAAAATGGTATACGCACTTGGGAAAAATTAGTTTGATCAGGAACCAATAGATGGCGACACTTTGGAATTGTTTTGGCGCCGTTGGGAGGTGCCTCCACGAACGAACTGAGGCGCAGCACTGCGTGGCATTACGTAATAATCGCTGACGCAGCGAAAGGGTTAAGATTGGGAAACCGTTTAAAGGTACCGGCATTTGTTGTAAGCAGTGAGTGGACTATCATCCGTTGTAGAGACTGGTTTCAGATCCAAGACCCAGCATTACCGGTAGGCCCTATATTTACATTTCATCATAAGTGATCAAGGTCACATCTTCCTGTACTTATGACAAACAAAGGGATGATTCCTTCATGTGAATGAATCACGCTGTATTAAGAAGATCAGCTTTAACCTCCAAGATTGCTATCTATCAGTGAAGTCTACCATACATTCACATACACTGGTGCATTCTTGAGAAAGAATCTACTTACAAGGTTTATAAACATACAGATCTCCCCATTCACTGTCTCTTGTTCCTGCTGAGTTTGATGCTCGACACATGTACTTCCCACTCACTGATTCAAGATAGCCGTTCTTGTGGAAGTCATACTTCTCAGTCACTGGATTGAAGATGAACTTCTGACTTGTACCAATAGGTCCTTTACTTTCCCAGTCCTCAACACCAGTTCTTGCATTCTTGGAGTATTTATACCATTTATATGTAATGGTCCCAGCCCCAGGTTGATAAGCATCACAGACCAGTTCCCGATAGGATCCAATAGCAGCAGGTTCAAATCCAGACAACACTGGGGTCTTGGGGGGAACTGAAAGAGAAATTGATAGAACTAAATGACTAGTAACATTAGCACAGGTATGCTGGCATGGTGGGTTCAATTCTTTACTTTGTCATCCGACTATGACATGTCTTTGTATCAGTTTAAATTTTGAAATAAACATCATAACAGCAGTGTATAAATAAATTTTTTATTATGTGAACTGAGTCAATACTTCAACAAGTCTGGGGCCGTATGCATAAAACATCTTACATGTAAAATTTCCCTTATCTTTTGTTTGGAACAATAGTTTAAGGGAAATTTTACACTTAAGATGTTTCATGCATACGGCCCCTGGTCATCGGGGAATTTCGCTCTCATTTAGTAAACAGAATGTCGAGCATTTGACTTTGGAGTGGGAGGTACTGACTTCAGACTCAAGTGGAGACCCACATTGTTTCCTCTATGTGACCCGATCCAGCAAAAGTAGGTGCTTGTCACAACCGAGGAAAGGGTTAACAGCCTTACAACACAATACATGTAGCTGAAATGTTAACGTCTCTGCAGTGATAATAGTTGAGTAAACTGATGACCAATGATGATCACTTGTGACAAGTGCCTGCTTTTGCTGGAGCAGGTCACATGATGTCACCCATTCAGAAAGAATAACAAAGCATAATGTCTGTTTTAATAAAATATTCAGGAATAAGGTACAAATAACAAATATGGCGCTTTCTTCAATGATTTAACTTATCAATGGCCTTCAAATTTTCATCATCCCATCAAATGCCTTCCGAGGTGTCAGGGTGGCGCAGTGGAAACATCCATGCCTGCCACCAATGAGGTCGCGGGTTCGATCCCCTGTCGCTCGAGTGGCTATATGTGGTAGAGAGGGCGAGCTCTCCTTGTCGGTTTCCTCCGGGACTCTGGTTTCCACCTACATTTCCTAAATATAGCCCAATATTGTTTCATGAGTAGCTATAATGCCCTAAGTTGGCACTTGCACTCCTGAAATATTTTTTAAAAATCCCATTTTGCAGGGACATGCTAGTTGCTCCAAATGGTTCAGGTGGCCTCACAAGTCAATTTCCTTTGATGTGGAAATAAAGGTTAGGGTTAGTTATGATGTGGAAATGTCCTCCTTACTCAGTTACAACATCTCAACTATCACCTCAACCCATCAAACACCATCAAGAAGACTCGAGCAAAACTTCCTTCTACAGGCGCGTATCAAAGGGGGGGCAAAGCCGGCCCGTGCCCCCTCTATTTTGTGGAAAATCTTTAAAATTGACCGGGAAATTTTGAAATTTTGAAAAGATGTTAAATGAAATGGTCCATGGACCATGTGCTCACCTGGGTGAACGTACCAGAAAAACAAATGACAAATGTTAAATCGAAATGTTCCAGGGTCATGTATCCTCATTAGATGCACCTGACATGCCTGATAAAAAATTGGAGACAATCAAGGTACAGTTCAGGAGTTACTGGACTTTGAGCTTTGGTTTTGGCCACCTGGTTGCCAAGCGGAGAATCGAATTGGACCGAAAAGTGGTGTCATTGGTAACCTGACATAGGGGTGTATACATGTATGTACCAAGTT
>NMRB01002272.1:44343-54726 GCA_002633025.1 Notospermus geniculatus
AAAACCCGTTATATATGTAATGTACCCTCATTAGATACACCTATGATAAAAATTTGGAGGTGATCCTGTCATTAGTTCAGGAGTTATTGCACTTTTTGTGTTTTTGGTTTTAGCCACCTGGTGGCCAAGTCAAGAATCGAATCGGACCAAAACTTGGTGTCATAGGTCATATGACCTAGGGGCATATGTGTACCAAGTTTCAGATCAATAGCCCCAGCGGTTACGAAACGTGCCCTGCTAACGGACGACGACGGACGACGACGGACGACGACGACGACGACGGACGACGGACGCACAACCATTGTATAAGCTCACCACAGGTGAGCTAAAAACTGACCGAGGTTTTCCCCGATGTGCGCTGGCTGTGCCCCCTCTTTCCCATGATTCTGGATCCGCCCCTGTTCTAAGCTGCTAAATCACCAAACTGGAAGGTGAGTGAGAAACATCTCGTCTAGTTTACTTACCGAGGGCCTGAATAGAAAGAAGGTTTACTGTGGTCACAACCAGGAAGATGGAAAAGTAGAACATCATCTGGGAGAGAAAACACAACAAATTAGAAATGATAGGCCTAACTGATTGATAATTGACATAGGCCAATAACAATAAAAGAGTTCATTGTCGTATTGAATGAAGTGGTTTCAGATCACTATACCGGTATGTGACCCCCGGGCACATGTCACTCAGAAGGTGAGCCTCAATGAACCAAGGTGACACCAGGAGAGAATGGAAGAAATAGATTATTTCAGATTTCATAGACACAGACAATATTGAAACTGACAAACATTTGGTCTCAACCTGCCAAGCTAAGAGTGAGATGCGACTCGACTGGTTTTGCCAGAAAGGGTCACAATTAGGCAATTTCTCCCAGCTCATCACATGATCCCCTACGTATCACCCAGTATCATGTAGACTAATCAGTCTTGTAGATATTACAGAAATTTTGTCACACAGGTGTTCATTGGAAAGTGCTCATTCGGAGCTTTCCAATGAATACCTAAGGGGCGGGTTCCAGGTTCCCTTTAAGCTTTTCTTACACATTTTCATTTTTGACAAAATGGGCCTTGGCAGCAAAAGGGTTAAAGATCAGCCTCGTCATGAGTGTGGCAGAGCAAATGTCTGTTACTGTAGGCTAATGACATACATCAAGATGGTGCCACTAGGCCTAGCTACCCAGCTACAAAACCAGCAGTCCCCTCTGCCTGCTTACCTTTCTGTTGAAATCAGACCGGGTCTTGTGAAAGAGAAATACCAGACGGACGGATACTCAGCTCCTGAATACCAGACGGACGGATACTCAGCTCCAGAATACCAGACGGATGGATACTCAGCTCCAGTCGCATACTTCCCTGATCAACTGACGAAGACTGACAGCCAAAAAGTTGGTCTGGTGTTTACAAACATAAAATGCTTCCTGGTTCATGACTCTGATCGTTTTTTGCCACTAGCTCCACCCCTACTGCAGTAAAGGAACACCCCAATAAAGAACTTGTACTCTGAGGAACTAAGACAGGTGAGCCACCTAGTGATAAAGTAGCAATCTAAGCTTTGGTATTGAACAATGGGAATCCTGATTTCCCATTTAAGAACACTCACTGAAAACCAGAGTAAAGGCCCGTTTCCACTTCAGTGGATTCTGCCGTGGTTTGCAGTCAGAGAGCGGTTTTCACAGGCATTGGGATAATTAACAGGACATGTATTGTTAAACCATCGAAGGATTATCCAAACCCCTGTGAAAATAGCACTGCTCGATGCAAACCACGGGGTTTGTGATGATATCAACAAGACCATGTAAATTCATAAAAGTAAACAAGAATTATTTTCTAAAAATTATAATTTCTCTGGAATAAAAGTCACACTTTAACATACATTAACATTCTGTACCGGTACATAAATAAAAGAAACATTTCATCTTGGATGAATAATACTGCAATAAACATAGAAAAATATACGACTCCAGCGAAAGGTTTCAATTTTGTAGAAATGTAAAATCAACATAGATTAAATCAGATTGGAACACAAACATCTAGGATTTAGTACCAAACCAGTGACTGGACACTGGGATGGATCCTTTCACATCACATGATCATGTAAGCCCAACAATGCCATCAGTTTTGATGACAAATTCTAGAACGGTGGTAGAGACCATGTAAACTGAAGTGTCTGATCCCTCTGACGAAATGGACGCCAGGATCGGGAAAGTAATCTCGGACTTGAAAATACAGAGACTTTCTAAGTCGCTGAAGCATGCAGTAATGTCCTGATTAGTATGAGGGTTAGTTTCAAATTAATTACCAAATAACTAATAAGTTAACATGACATTTAATCTGGAATATGCTGCTCATCTTCCATATTTTTAACTAATAAGCTATCTTGGATAGTTGCCATAGTGATAGTTGCCATAGTGACAGGTCTCCAGGCAGTTCATGGTTCAAACAGATCAACACGACTTAGGTTGGAGTATTACATTCAAAATGCTTCACTCTCCAAACAAAATGACTTTGATTTATTTATATTGTATCACATTGTGTGTCATTTTTTGTGCTTTATTTTAGATATCCAAACAAAACGAGTGTGTACTAATTCTCTGAATTTTGATAGCAATCACCATGAAGGATACAGCTACCAGGAAGACGACTTCTCGCCTGAACGATCCGGTCACAGATATATGGACAGATAATCTCAACTCAAGGAATGTGGAAATAGACAACAACTCTTGATAGATGCTAGTCAGGGTCCCGGCCGACCCTCTTCATCTGATACCCAAGACCATGACACCAAATATTCATATCATAAGCCCCACCCCCTATAAATATTTCATAATACTCATTAATAATCTTTGATTAGCCGAAGACCCAAGTCTAAATAGATTAATTCCATGAAACAGGGATGATTTTTATCACAGTTAAATCAACTTCTCATATATCACAGTAGGCCTATATTAGCTTCCAGCTTGATCAAGATGTGGCCTGTTCCCTTAAAGGACTTTCCTTACAAGCAATTTCCTTACAAGCACAAACTGCAAGTCTAGCTACAGTTGAGAACTCGATTTAAGCGAGCTGGTCGTAACAGTCAAGGTGTCTGAATAGAGAATCAAACGCCGCCATCTTGAATATATTATAGTAGGCCTACTTGCATCTGGAATTTATCGCCGACTAAGAGCATATTTACACATCTGACATTGCTGCCTTAGAATATCATGTTGAACACGGTAAACTGCAACTCTAGTTTTGTCTTGGGATGTAGACACTAAAATAATTAATTTGTAATTTTGAAATTGTGATTTTCGTGGGCCGTGAAATTATTCTTAATGTCATTTTCGACTGTCGTGACTAATTCTCTTTAAGGCAGAGCAAACTTCACAAATGTTTGTCAGTCACCATGGAAACGTTTAACATCAAGGTGAGGGGATTCAATTCAAAGAAACTGCCAGGATCGCATGCAGATAATTGTAGTCAAACCTAATGCCTCCTGACGACTCATCTAATCACAAGTCACTACACCGCTGTGACTCCTGTCTCTTTAGTTATAACTGTGTAGCATTGAAGATGAGCTGAAGTCCGAGTCAAGTTTAGATTAATTCCATAAAACCGGGATCATCTTTATCATCAGGATCCTCTGGAGCTGGTAGTGGTGGCGCTTCACGGGAGAAATCCACTGAAGCATAAGGGTCCTCAATCGTCTCTTTTCCACGGATAACGTCTGGGTTTTTCGGTGGTTTGAGATTGACCATCGTGTAAATTGTTCCGTCGACACCGATTCGGGGCCCCTGAAAAAGTGGAACAGATGTATAGTTTAGATTTCTGGAGTTGCTTTGGCTGGTAAAAGGCTAAGAAATCGTTTTCCTGAACATTTCAATGCAGCTGATGAACTCAGATCTGCAACCATCCAACTGTTCAATCCCAGGTCGTAATGGGATATCATCCCTGGCTCCCTGAGAGCAGTACATGTATATGCAGACGAAGGATCAGTTCGCTAGTTATACCGACCCCCTGTCCATATCCACTTCCTGAAGGTCCACCATTACGGACATCCTCATACACATTATCATCACCCCCTTGGTTGACGTTGGCGTACACAGCCGTATCATCCGAGCCCTTTTTACCAGGTTTTTGTCCTTTCTTCGGCTTATTCACTTCTGCATAGACATCACCTGTAAAAATAAATCAACAAAATCAGAGACTGGGTATTGAACCCTCGGCGCCACAGGAAATCAGATAAATCCAATATGGCTGCCAAGGGTGCCATTAAGGCATCACCAAGGATCATTTATCCAGTAGTCTTGAACGTTAGTTGTGGTGTTGATATTTTTGGTGACTGGGAGGGGAATGTCGATGGTAGTCAGCTGCCCTGCATTCAGTGAGACTTTAGTGAAAAGTCTCTCTGAATGCAGGGCAGCTGACAGGGATCTGCGGTTATAAGTATTTATTAGCAAATGCAGATTTGTAGGGAAATGGAAGGGCTGGGGAGATATTCATCCTGCGAGAAAACGTTTTCAGCAAAAAAAATAAACAGAGAAACTGACACGTGAAAAATATAAAAATTCCTATCGCAAGGCTCGAACCCGGCGCCCCGGATTCAGAGCCGGACGCTCTACGACCAATGCGCCAGCCGGCCACGTCATGACGGTGGCTGCTCAATAAATGTTTATAAACATATCCCAGCTACTCAACATATTTTTATGTTAATTAAAAATGACGTTGCAAATCAGAATAATCTTCCAAAAATCGCATTTCACAACACCCACAGAGCAAGTCCCCAGCAAATCTGTCAGCATATCGCTACATAATGTACCCATCTACGTTCACAGTCACTAAAAACGTGAACCAACCGTCCGGTATATTCCATCTGAACATTAGACGCATTTCATCTGAGTCCAATTCTATTGAGTGACCCGTGAAAAGTCTTTGGCTAGCTTCGCTGTTGGCCGCTACGCGGCGCGTTGGGCCCTTGTGTCTAGTTACTTACCAGCTGGAGCAGGGCCAGCATCCTTCTTTCCTCTCTTTTTACTCAAATCAACTTGAGCATATTCGGTACCGACAGGTGCTGGGTCCTTCTTCTTCTGCACCTCGGCATACACAGCGCCACCTGTCAGATTAATAAAGCATTGTGTTGGACTTCTAGTTTACCACATGAAGCACTGGTAGAGAGCTTGTGCAGTGGCTCATTATGACGTCACTTTTGACCGATGGTCCACCATGTTGACGTCGACGACAAAGTATGCCACGTGTAGATCGCGTCATGGCTGAGGTCGCACACACTCCACTTGCACCGATGACAAAGTGTATTGAAAACTAGGGCTTGAATCTTCAAAGTATGTATCAGGCAAGCATTTTGGGGATCGTCACAAGATCTACCTGCATTCTCTTAACACTTTGAAAATACTGCAAAATTCAATACAGAGGGGCTTGAACAAAGAAGGGTCTTACCCGGTCCTGCAGGTGGCGCTGATCCCTTACCCTTCTTTTTCTTCTTGCCAAGGTCAACCTGGGCGTACGGCTGAGCTTCTGGTGAAGAGAGAGAAGGATGGGAAAGTAGAATATAAACAAGTAAATATATAGATAGTCTGGGTAAATCTCTTCCTCTGCAAATGAAGAACATCAGTTTTTATTGAAAGGCAGGTTACAAATTCAGAAAATTCCATTGAAATCAGAGTAAAAAGTTTGGAAGTCTGGCTACAACATGACTCACCAGGGGCAATCAGCACACCCTCTTTCACTCCCCCCTTCTCCTGGGTAAGTTCTACATCAATATACCCACTGTCCACGGGATGGGACTTCTTCTTGTTCACAGCGGCGCCACCTATAAAACACACGACAGAATGGTGACACATCGCGGAGACTTGAAGCAGGCCCCGCCTACACCAGATGCTGCCATCTTTGTGTAGACAAAGCCAGAGTCAGTTCATCAACAAAAATTAAAGTACAACAACTGCACAGAAGAAAAGAGAACATGAACAAGAGGCCCATGGGCCTGGCGCTCAGCTGACAATGACCTGCCAACTCTAGAGGTTGTCAACAGATGAAAATGTCTGCAGTCATTTATCACTGTGGCACATTTTTAAATAAACAGGACTCCTGACTTTCAAAAGAGTACCGTAACCAAGAAATGAGGACAGGGATGTTTTTATCAACGTACCAGCAGCCACACCAGTTCCATTGGGTGGAGATGACGCCATCTCTATCCGTTCATTTTCATATGGGTTGAAGCCTGAAAATAAAATCATCACATTTCAACACTTTGAGAATAATCTGATTGCTTGGACATCTACAGAGAAGTATTAAGCCAGAAATATTTTCTCGGGCAATACACTAAAATTATGAACCCTTCAGGATCTAAAATGTTCAAAGTGTCACAACCATTAGACACAGAAAATGATTTGTCTTAAAAAGTTGGAAGTAGAGGTGTAGCTGGTAGCTCCTTCTAGCAGGAAAGAGACACACTAACAGGGAAGCATCACTCAGCAAATACATGTAGCTGCATTTAAAAGCAGTTTATTTACCAGCAAAGTCCTGAAGCTAAGCACACGCATTGAGTTTTCACTGGATACACTGATACAGCTCTTGGCCCCTCAGTTCAAAACACGCCAAAATTTCAAGAACTAGTTTTGATAACGTCCTAGGCCACGTAGTGCTGGAAGTTCAAAAGATCTGTCCCCAACCTGGCATAAGTTGAGTACAGCATTATCTCTATTGTGCTAGGGTTGTACTAAACTTAACCATAAAACAAGTAGATACGATACAGTTACCATATTGTTAGTCTGAGAGATGTGCGAAGGCCGTCATTGCGTGATTTGGCTGAACACATGATCAAACCTGGGAGGAGAGGAAAGTTTATTACAAGCATGTGAGGTTAGGCTTTGTTAGCAGGCTTGGGCAGATTTCAAGATGGAGGACTGCCGTGAAGATACTAAAAGTCATTTTGAAAGATCAAGCCTAAGCGGTAGGCCTACTACTGACCAATTGTCGGTTTGGTACAAGGTTGAGGAAAGCCAGATGACAGAGTTGAAGGAAACCTCCATGATCGTAACTTCTAGCAGAGATTAAAATGCGCTCCACAAGAGCTTTACAGGTGTGACTTAGGCTTGATATCCTGGAAATTCACGTCCTGAGGGATGGTTAGTTTTGGGCCCTCACTCACCATCATCAACATGAACATCAGTGAAGGCTGTATTTACTTCTCCTGTTTTCTCAGGTCTGACAAGAAAAATAAAAACATGAGGGTCAAGTATACTATAGTATTGTGATCCTTCTTCACTGAACAGTTGTGGGGTTGTCAAAACTGGCATGGAGCCCATCACCTACATCTCTTCTTCAAGCCCCCCCCCCTCAGGGAGCCGTGATAGCGTCCAAAGAGAAAATTGATCTTGATCCAACTAAAGCTGCTTTTCCACGAGGCAATTGTGGGCGCAGAATAGGAGGCGGGCACGGGTGGAAAAAATCGAACCAACGTATTTACCATTAGCTGTTTCACACGCACCCGCTCCCGCCACCGAAACCGCGTCCGCAAACGTCTCGTGGAAAAGCAGCCTTAGACTGGGTGAGTTTCAGGCAAAATGTCAGAACAGTTTATCTGCCGATACCTTCATGAAGAAATAAGGAACACTTACTTAGACAGAATTTTCTCTCCTGAAAATGAGAAAGGAGAATATCAGATGATGTCACATCGAAGCCCAGCCTCTGCTGAATTAGATAGAGACATATTTGTGCAAGGAAAATGGAACAGGACCATGATAGCCTGGAAACTTTTAACCTGCTCTGGCAAAAAAATAGGTGTTGCAAGTGATCATCATTGGTCATCAGTTTGTTCAACTGTTATCAAAGCTGTCCACTACTATTGTAAACCTGCAAAGATGTACATTTCAGCTATTGTGTTGTAAAATCGTTAACCCTTTCCTCCAATGTGACAAGCACCTGCTTTTTTTGGAGCAGGTCACATTTGGTCTCACTACATTTTCCATTACCTTTTTGTCTCTTTTACTGGGTGTGAAGTGTGAATTCCAATACTAACATTTAAGGATGTGAAAATACAGGGGTTTACAGTATGAGAGAGAAATGACATCATCTGCCGTAGAATCTTACCTTTCTCAACTCTTCTCTTTCTGATTACAAACACTACGACCAAAACAATGGCAAGGATGAACAAGGTGCCTCCAATGCTGCCAAATACTGCAGCATACGGAAACTCTGAGCCGGGTTCAGTCAGGTCTGGTATTATGATCTTTCTGTAGTACACTTGATCTTCACCATCAACAATTTCCAGGTAATAATGGTTTATCTTATTTGCCTCAACTCTGAAAGTACGACTGTCCTTCTGGCCTCCTGTAGTATTGACAATGTCACAATCTTTTAACTGTGAAATTGATGTTATATCTCCATGACACCACCGTATTTGAATCTTGGAATTGTCGTACACGCCGTCAATGTTCGGCCATGACACTGTGATGTCATTGCCACTGGGAACCACATCCAGATCAACAGGTGGAGCCGCTGAAATTATACAATTCATTATTATGAGTGAATGCTTCTTTGGTTGTCCTTGTAAAAGTAGGTACCGGTATGGAATGCTGCTATTCGGCAATGTAGGCCTTCAATGGGAAATCAGGAAAATAAGGTTTTTAAAATGATCACAGAATCTCTACCCTCTCGCAGATATAGACAAAGTGTTGATTTCAAAAATGTCCCAGAATGACAAGTGGGAATCTCGACCCCAGGCACTGTTTGTTCACCTTTGAAGGACAAGAAGACTTACCTTTAGTTTTTACCTTCAGAATGTCTCCATAATCACTACTACCAATAGTGTTGACTGCTTTTACTCGGAACTGATAATTTGTGCCATTCTTCAGTTCAGAAATCTTCTTGTTGACCGCCTTTTTAAAGCCGGGGTCTTTGATATCTTTAGCGGCCAACCTCCATGCATTCTCTAAGCTGGTGGGTTTCACTTCAACTGTGAACGTTTGATTCGATCCACCAGAGAAGTTACTCTTGAATGTTAGCGTCACCGAAACAGCCGTGACAGATACTACCGCAAGACAGCAAGGGGTGTATGGTGGACCTGGATGGATGTAAAAATAAAAGCAAACATAACTTTTGGTTCGTTGAACACAATGGGGGAACCCGCAAATTTAATAAATCAGCATTCATCCAGCAACCTCTCCACATATTCTTGAAAGATTCCGTTCACTGTCTTTATCATCCCTAAACATTTCCCGGCGTTTCTGCACTTTTGAGAGAGGGCAAAGTGCCCAATATATATTGATGCGGAAAGAATACTGAAATGCTCTTCCACAACCCTGCAATCCTAATGTTGTTGGTGCTATAGTGGATGCCAGCCATTACACAGACAGGGTCAAGAAGGGGCTAAGAGAGGCTTGTAAAATCTTCGAAGGAATACTTACCGGACTCTTGCAATTTGAAAGTGAAGATAGAAATGCCAATATCATTCGTCACTTTAGCTTTGTAGTCCCCATAGTCAGTCATGTCAATGGTCTTCTTCAATGTGTAAGTTGTGTCATTCACCTTAGATGCACTGAAACCTCTATCAGTGGCATTCTGGTCATCTTTGTCCAGCCAAGTAACTTTGGTAGGAGGGGGATTGGCAATCACATGGAGAAAAAATGTCACCGATTCAGTCGGTTTTCTTGCTACTCTGATAACTTTGGGGTAACCAGGATTCCATTTGGCTTTGTCTGAAACAAAACAAAAACATGAGTTAATAATCCCTGGACAAAGGACAGGATACTTACTTTTAAGGACAGGATACTACTTACTTTTAACTTCTGGGATCTCTACTAACAAGAGCAACGCAAAGCGTAGCATATGCTCCTGACTGCCATGCAGTTTGTTGTTTGGTTGCATTCAAGTGAAGGAATAAGTGGCAAGACACACAACACAGGAAGCTTGGAGAAATGATTTTTATTCTACAGATCCATGACATTGGTTGGGGACCACTGCGTGAAAGGACGACGTCGCGGCGCCCACGGTGTAACTCTGTTGGCGTGAAATTGCAAACTTCTGAGGCTCAAGTGAACATGGAAATGAGTTTACTGATTACAATTGGTTCTGCCAACGCAGATGAATATGTATGTGACGAGAATATTGTCATATCACAAAAGCAGAAATTGTTCAATCTTTTACAAAATCTGCCATCATGCAAATTATCGTTGTCAGGAGCTTCGTTGACAGCTTCGATAGTTTGGTCCAGACAATTCTGTGTGAGATTTCACTTTTTTGCATCCAATTTGATGTCTTGTTCATCGGTGCCTTTTGACTTGATATAAGCTGCATTTCCTGGGACAGACAAACTGCTGGTCATTTTCATGGCATTCAGCAATGTGTTGTGAGGGTTTTTGGCATGAATGTGATGCCTTGCTGGTGGGTGGGTGGG
>NMRB01002272.1:55417-93497 GCA_002633025.1 Notospermus geniculatus
GACCAGCTGATTCAGGAAGGCGATTACTACGCGCACTGGCATCACGACGGACTACATCAAAATTGGGTCATTTAAACAAGCTTTTCAGCAGTGATAAAAATACAAAAATCTGCATCATTAAATTTATTTATAACTACTAAAACTGCCAACAAATGTAAACATTCCACTCTTTGATCAGGCATCGGCATATACGGGAGGCCTATATTTCGTCAGCGGCGATGTCTGTTTACATCCATCATGTGAATAGGCTGCTCATCAACCTCGGGGTTGAAATGGCGCAAGGAATACAGCAAGCTGACCGCCTTCATTTCTGATCATGCGAGCGATATCGGGCAGAGAACCACGCGAATTGATAGCCTAATTTGTTTTCTAAACAGCGAATATCATTAGAATATCGCAAACAGTGTGGTTCTCGAAAAATGCGCCAAAGCTTTCGCGAAGTCGCACTGGCTTTCCTTACCCAGGTGGCCATAACGCATATTCGCACATGCTTGGCGCATGCAATTTACGTGCCTGGAGCCGAGGCGTCGCACTTAGCGTGACGGAACAGAGGCGAAAACATAATGCTCCAGACTCTTTAGAGTCAGGAGCATAAAAAGTGCCTGAGGAAGACCCCGTTTGGGGGTCGAAAATTAGCAAAATTCGGAGACGACAATGTAATGTATTATCATTTTGTGTGCCATTTTTTTGTGCTCTATGTTGGATATCTGGCCAAAGGACACACTTTTAATAATTTACATTCTGTGGAAGATGCAGGTACTTGATGAGGGGATGTTAAAAGAATGTAAGTGATATGGGGAGTGAACAATGCTACATACAGACGTAAGGAAAGGAACGCCTGCTGTGATTTGAAACATGGGGATAAACAAGAAAACTCCATTAACAGAGTGAAGTGAAATTCTTGGGTCCTAACAACTATGTTGTTTGTCTGTGTACGGTACTTACAGAGTATGTCCAAGTTGGTAGTGGCATCAGCATAGCCACCTGGTGAGTTTTCAACTTGACACCGGTAAGGTCCAGTCTGGGTGTAATTGATCCCTCTCACTTCATAAGTTCTTGATTTTTCATTTTGGATTTCTTTATTGTTGTAATACCATGAATAACTATATGTAGTTGGATTCCCACCACTTGCCTCACAGGTCAGGGTCACATCATCTCCTTCTTTCATTGTTTCAGGGTTTGTTGACAGAGATACACTTGGTGGATCTGAAAAGAGTAAATGCCAGCATCATGATTTTTATTATTCAGTATGGAGGAGAATCTCTCCTCAGTGGACACCTTTGCTGGGGGCATACTTTCTGCATTTCTATTGGAGACATCGACAGATCCACTTGGCTGATATTTTTGATGTGCTAGTCACTAGTCAGAGTGGCAGAAGACAATACCAGGTGGGACCATTTGATGTTGGTGGTAACCTGACACACGTGTATTAACTTTACATCCCGGTCCTAGAAATTTCAGAGTAGATATACATGTACATGCATAATAAGATTGAAATTGTGGAAGACTGTGAGTTCAATATTACTTACAGTATACAGTGACTGTAGTCTGAGCCACTGGAATGGAACCTCCCTCCACCTTGCACTCAAACACGGCCTGATTATCAGCCCTGTTGGCTGTCGTTGTCAAAGTACTTTTTCTTGTCTTGCCATTGTACTGAGCATCAGAAGTTGTAGATGATATCCCAGAAGTCAGTTCCCCCCATGAGTTCTCTCCAGCTCTCTTCCTGTAGAACTGAATATCAGCTGCTGGGTTGGCACTGTCTGTCTCACACACAGTTTGAAATTGTTTCTTCTCAATGACTGGCTTCAGTGGTTTTTCTATCATTGTTATCTTTGTGGGATTGACTGAAGCAGAGAAAAAACAAAAAACATGAGAGACAAAGTCAAGTAAGTGAAACTTAAATGGAATACCGGTAGGACTACAGTTTGTTACAACCGGCTTTCGACCTTCTCACTGACCAAACTCTTGTTGCGTGTCCATGAATAAGAAAGGTAAATCAAGTGGTCAAGTGGAAACATCAGCACTTGTCACCTCTTAGTAGTGAGTTCAATCCAGTTCACATATCAGTACCCGTCAATTCTCAGACTGTCATTATCGACATTCGGGACACTCTTCAGAATGTACATAATTTTTTGTCACTTACCAGGTACACCAACATTACTGCTGCATAGGCACTGATATAACGATTCCCCCTCCCACAACCTCTGGAGTTCCAGGGGAGGCATAATCTAATGATGTCTGATCTTTGATATCAGCATTTTCTGAAGACAGTCTAACAGCTGATTGCTTTATGCAAATGGGTCTTGGGGCCTAACGATGTCAGGTCCCAAGTGAGCCTATAAAGAGATCCATTGTAGCAAAAATAGATAAGAGAGGATCTATTTTTGATTGTAGTCATGACTTACAATAAACTGTGATGGTGACATCTTTCTTCCACTTGGTCTGGTCGTTTATCTTACACTCATACTTGGCTTGGTTGTCCTCTTTTCTTGCCGTGAATGACAGCTGACTGATGTAGATGGTACCACCATCTGAGGCTTGTCGTGTGTCTGTCGTGACACCAGATGTGATCTGCTGGTTGTTCCTGTACCATGATATCGTCCCGGGGGACCCAGAGTTACTGCTGTCTGTCTCACACTTGATGGAGGCACTATCACCAGCAGTGATGGGGTCGTTCGGTTTGTTAAGCATCTTCAGTTCTGTGGCAGACCCTGTAGTGTAAATATAACGACCTATTATTAATTCAGCTGGGGAAGGGTCCTTGACTTCGTCCTTGAATAGGTGCAGGAAAGATCCATTCCGCAAGTATCAAGTAGGGAACTCTTTCTTGACAACACAACTTACACTGGACAGTGATGGTGACATCTTTCTTGAAGCTGGTCTGGTCGTTTATCTTACACTCATACTTGGCTTGGTTGTCCTCTTTTCTTGCCGTGAATGTCAGCTGACTGAAGTAGATGGTACCACCATCTGAGGCTTTTCGTGTGTCTGTCTTGTCACCAGATGTGACCGGCTGGTTGTTCCTGTACCATGATATCGTCTCGGGGGACCCAGAGTTACTGCTGTCTGTCTCACACTTGATGGAGACACTACCACCAGCAGTGATGGGGGTGTTTGGTTTGTTGACCATCTTCAGTTCTGTGGCAGACCCTGTGAATTAAATGTTTGCCTATCACTCTCAGTCAGCGAGAGAAAAGACTAACCACATCCTTGGATTTGACAAATATCTCGTACAACTTTCAGCTCAACTCACGACTAGTTCCAAGAAAGCTGCCAGTATCACTCACTCGCACTGTCATAGATAAAGGACACAAATTCATCACTTTGAAATTTGTTTACCCATTTTATCAGCAGCCTAGTTTTTTAGACCCAAGTTTTTGGTTGTATTCCATTATTATGATATTTGGCACCACAATTCACTCATTCCATTTGTATGTGCACAGTTTATTTTGTCTAAATCACCAAAGCCTATAGTGTTGAAATATGAAAGCAGTTTACTTACACGTGACATTCATTTTAGTATCCGCTTGAGTAGTGAACTCATGCCCAAAGAGATCATAGGTTGATGTACATCTGACTTTCACCCCATTCAGAGCCTTGGTTGCTGTGATTGCTACATCACTGATCCTGATCTTCCCTCCATATGCACCATTCCTCTCTGAAGATGAAATCCCTGTTGTGATATCTTGCCATGATGAACCAATATACTTAAACCATTTAATACTAGTGATGGGGTTACTCTCATCTGTCTCACACCTGAATGTCTTCACCTGTCCCACCTGGACAGCAGCTGTTGGGTTGTTAATGAAGAACACTTTGGTGTTGGCGACTGAAATGAGAAACAAGGAAGGAGATCAGACAATTACAAACATTCTAGAGGATATAATCTTCTCGGTGGTTAAACAGCTCCATTCCAAGGAGAGTCCCCCACACTTGTTGGTCAGCTGGCCACTGTTTTTCTGACTGCATATTCACATGAGTTTTCCTGTTCGCCTTCACATTAGCAGGCATTCGTAGGCCCAGTAGAGTTGGTTGACTGAGAGCAACATCTTCTGAGTTAGTTCAACACCAACATTTAGGAGGTGTTTTGGAGGCAATAGAGACCTTAAGATCCGTCATGTCGCCGTTGCTGTCCCCGTCGCGGGCAAACAACATCACGGCTTAGCGATGTTCAGACCGCCTCATGAAAAAGTGCTTAAGAAAATTGACGTCCGCGATATTCAGTTCGTCTGCAAAACGATAGATGGCGTGCCGATCCCCACCAACTGATGATGTAGAACACAGAAATGGGAATCACGACGAGGACGGCGACGTGACGGATCTTAAGGTATCTAGTCACAACACAGATACAGATATCTTCGCAGAACACTTATCAAACAATCCAATGTATAGTTACTACTCTGTGACATTGTACACATCTAAATGTCATTAATACTTATGACAATCTCTTCCTAACAAGACTTTAACATGGGTCTCAGGTTATCCTCGCTAGAGGGACATCCTATCAAAGAAGCCTTTCATCATAATATTCTTTGTGCTCAAATCATATCATAAAACCAGTCAAGCATTCATTCAATCATTTTTAAAATGAGAACGTTCCTGGTATAATCTTTGGAATGTGGGTCTCACAGTTGGCAGCCGTTTTAATGAACAACATTTCAAGCCAAACAAGAATCAAATGATTTGTGTTCAAAATAATTGGGCAAAATATCAACAGGGATCGGAGAACTCGGTCAAGCATTATTAAGGCCTAGTCAATACATATGAAAACTGAATAATATTACCCGGTATTTGATTTTGATTGAGAGAGTTTAGGAGACACACAAACGATGACAGATAGAATTTCAAAGCACGTTTTATACCACAATGAAGCCTCTCTATAAGGACACCCTGAACCCCTTGTATTGAATTTTATGGCATTTTCAAAGTGTAAGCAGAATGCAGGTAGAGGTCTCATAGCCTCGTGAAGGTCCCCAAAATGCTTGCCTGATACGTACTTCAAAGAATCAAGGCCTAGTTTTCAGCACACATTGATAAAACTGCAGACAAAGTTCTATTTTCAGATAGCACATACCGGTACTACACTTACATTGGCAAACATAAGCACTTTCTGAATTGAATACAGTGTGTCTTTAAGTCTGATATAATGGTGTCTTCTTTTGGATGATTTCAGGGAGAAAATGACCACAGAATTTAACAGACAGATTTCTTAACAAGGTTTACGCTACAGTTGAAGTGGAACCGCCCTGTAGAAGATCCCACAAAGGGGCTCAGAGAACTCGGTCATGAATTAAAGCCTCAGTGAATACATATAAAAACTGATTTGAATTTGATCGAGACACTTTCAGAGATACACAAAGGATGACACAGATACAATTTCTAAACATGATTTATGTCGACGAGTGGAGCCGCTTCATAAAAGGCACCTTAAGACTGATATATGCTGTCTTCGTTTGAAAGATTTCAGGGGACAAAGTGAACTCAGAATGAAACAGACAGAATTAACAAGTTTTACGCAACAGTGGAACCTCTTGGCTATATAAAACATACCATAAATGGTATATTATAAGCTGTCCAAACTGAAAAATCTCAACAAAATTGCTAACACTTTTTTACTCCAGTGGGACCTGTCTCTAAAGGACACCTCGACAGACAAGGACTCAGTTGAAAGGTGTCCTGATTACTGAGGTCAAAATGACTAAAACTGAAACAGACATGTAGGCCTACCTGAATTCTGAGTCAGTTAGTTATACTGGAGTGGGAAATCTCTACACGACACCTTTGAAACTGGCAGATATTGGCTGATATTCATAAAAGCTAGCAAATGCTTTTCCTTCAAGTTTTGTAGTGCATTTACATTGGCCCTTGCTGTGCAAATCTTAAGTAAAAGCATTTGCTAACTTTTATGAATACCAGCCATTGTCTCAAATTGAGAGGTGTCCCACTCACAGAGGTCAAAGTGAACAGGAATGACCAATTTGGATTGAACTTTGGTGTCCTGCTGGTAGGCAGATATAGCCACAAAATGTGAGCTAAGGTTCTACTTTATCAGAAGGAGTGATTACGCCTTTAAGAAAACCTAACTAGGCCAGTCTTTGAGATTTATTCAAAAGTTTGATAATGGACAGGGAAGTTAGACGATATCAAAGAATACAAAAAACCTTTTTGTGTGGTGTGTCTGAAAGCACTAAAAATAGGCCTATATATGAATAGTCTTTGTCCTGGGTATGAGTAATGCTTATTCAAATATTATTGTCCGACCAGGAAGAAACCCTGGATAGGTAAACAACCATATACCTTCTATGTAGGCCTAGGCCTTGTTTATCTAAGTGGGCAAATATCAGACGGTGAAGATGACCTAGATCCAATGTGAGGACAATATCTTTTGTTAAATGGGAACACCGACAGTTTTTTTATTTGCATGTAGGCCTAAACATGCTAAAGGCTGTCTTTGTGTGGTGGTATTGATTTTGAATGTAAAGTTGTGTGATGGAATAACTTAATTCGTGATATAGGCCTAGTCTGTTGGAGACATTTTAGCCATTGTGTTGTACTGGGTGATTCAAGAATGCCATGGGGCCATTATCTACATGTAGCTCTCTTGACTGTGCAGATCGCAATAGGCCTATCTCACCTGTCTAGTATTTGTCACTGATTCAAGGGATGGTTATTGCCAAGACTGATGAAAACAAAGTGTCAAATGAGCTGACACCTGGAAGTTGGAATTGAGGCAGTCTAGGAATACCTGTCGGATGTCGCATTTGAGGAATGTCCTTGGTGAACCTGGATATTTCAATAGCTGATATGTATTTCGTAACAGGCAAGTAAACAGCCTTTGTTGATCATTCAGCGACATCTGACAGGTTTTCCTTGACCGCCTCACATTATGTCATTGTCAATTTTGCCTTGGCCAATTCATTTTGACACGCAGGAGCTGAAGACTGAAGAAATGATACTAGTATACCTACATGTAACACTGTATGTTTTGGGGTTTGTTGTCACTGTCAAAGCTGGATATCCAGCAACTGTAGCCACGCAGTAGTACTCAGCCTGGTTGTCTTCTTTAGCCATCACCCTCTCTTGACCTTGAGTGACCTTCACTGGTGTACCTCCTGACCTCTTGAAGTAGATCTTCAGGGTCGGGGTGGGTTTACCACCTGTTGCTGTACATGTGAACGTGTCCTTCTCACCTACATGTGATGATGTCTTCCCAGAGGAGACGACCACAGAGTCAGGCTTGTCTGAAAGAATAAATATCAAAGTCCGCAGATACAGTTTGCTTGTTCTGAAAGGGAAAGGGACAAAATACATGTCGTAAGACTAACCCCACAAATATTTGGATAGTTATCACCAACACAAAATTCCAACTTTACACAAAGAAAGTTTATTACTTTCAGCTATTGGGACATTACTTAGAAGAAGAAAAGGTTAAGTTGGCGGCCAACACTGATGCTGAGTTTAGTGTTACAAGTGTGTTGCCACAAAAAACTAGCCTAAAATTAGTCCCATTTGATACAGGGCAAATAATAAGGTGAACTCCTTAACTCTAAGGTCCACTTTATCCTTTTGTATTCTGCCCTGCAAACAATAGCTAAAGGTAAACCTTAGAGTTAAGGAAGCTTCTAGAATACGGCCCATAGCTTCCTACCGGACTCAAACCCACGGACCTTGCATACATCTTCAATGGCAGAAAAATGGATATATATGTATTTGAGAGGGTTGACAGAAAGCTCTCATGGTACCATTCAGTTTGTATTTGAACAAATATAATTCTATTCCACATTCGTGGCTGCCATCATAGAGTGCCATCATGGTCATCATAATTATCAGCTTTTTATACTGGGACCATTTCAACAGTTTTTTTGAGAATACGGTAACTTACAGTATACAGTAAGGGTCTTGTCACTGCTTGTAGCAGATCCTCCAGCATTTGTTGCAACACATTTATAAACTCCAGCACTCTCCTTCTTCACCTGAAAGTCATAACTTGATGATGTTGACACTTTGTTGTTATCCTTGTACCAGTCGTAGGTATCCCCGGGTGGTGAGGCTACACACTTCAGATTGAGTTGAGTTCCTACCAGAACTGGTCCAGAGCGAAAACCAGTCATCTGGGGTTTGCCTGGTGGGGCTGAAACAAAATTGAATTGAGAATCTGGTAGAAAAAAACGAAAAAAAATCTTGTGCAGTGCCAGAACTGAAATGTTGCACAGGACTGATTTCAGAATTGATATTTGAAACTGTGGCATTTTAGATTCAATGTAGCATCATAGAAGACTTGCCTGAAATAGTGTCACGTTATAAGATCAATAGAGAAGGGTCAAACTAAACAGTGTGACAAAATCATTTTGTGTTTTTTACACAAATATGATAACCCAGAGAACAAATTTCTCTCTATGGATGATATTGGACCTGCAGGACACCAGAACCGTGGTAAAAATAGGTTGATATTGTCATGATTTTCTCACCTTGTACAACTATTTTCAGTGGATTACTCTTACAAGTTAGACCAGTATCTGTGCAAATCAAATAACCAGAATCAGAAGTCTGAGCGTTGGTGACCTGGATGTTGAATGTTCTAGATGTGGAACTTGGACGACTGCAACTACTCCAGCTGTAGCGTGAGTTGGTTAGAATACGACATCCTAGACTGTTTGCTCTTGCTACCTCATTGGCTCCAGCTGAGGCATCACTCTTTTTTGTAAATGTAATAGTGAACCCACTTGGATTAGGAATGTAACAGTTGACAGTGAATGTACTTCCAACGGCAGGTTTGGATGACGAAACACTAACTGTGTACAGAGAACCTGAAACAACACAGGATAATATCATGATTGGGAAAACAGGTCAAAGATCCTAACATTTGTTGAAGACAGTGAGTGGACTTTCATCGGTTAGAGATCCAAGTCCCAGCATTGTATTTCATCGTGTCCTCAACGGTCACATCTTCCTGTACTTATGACAAGGTGAAAACACAGGGATGAATCATGCTGTACTACGAAGATGAGCTTTAACCTCCAAGTCTGCTATCTATCAGTGAGCTCTAGCTATCCTAGCACCGCCATATTCTAAAACCCTCCTTTAAATAGGCCTAAGTAGACCTTTATAGAGGCTTCCTTTACTGAGGAGTTCCTTTACTAAAGATTCCTTTAACAAATGGTATTCAAGGTCGTCCTTTACCACAGAGTCAGATACTCCAGACCAACCATAAGTTAAAAGGCCTGAAGGCAAAATAAACCATTTCCTGTAACGATGGAAGGTTCTTGAAACGACCTATCCTTTGCTAAAGGAAGGTACCTAAAGTTGTCCTTTGACCCGAGATAAAGGTTGGTTCTTGAAAAGAAATTTAGCTAAAGGTTGAAGTAAAGGCTAAGGAATGTTCTAGAATACGGCCCTACATTCTCATACACTAGAAGATGAGGGGATACAATGTGGATTACCAGGAGACGACAATTAAATACACGTATCTACTTGACCTCCAGAACCTAGTGGGATGTAGTTCAAAATTTATTTGCATGCCAAGTGATAGACCATCTTACAATCGACACAGATAATTTCGTCACTTCAATTCATTTTCCTTTTCTCATATTCATTTTAATTTTCAAGTCTTTTTTCAAGAATTTCAGCATTCTTCAAGAACCTACTTACAAGGTTTATAAACATACAGATCCTCCCATTCACTGTCTTTTGTTCCTGCTGAGTTTGATGCTCGACATTTGTACTTCCCACTCACTAATATAGCTGCAATATTGACTCCCTGGTAAAACACACGCTTCTCAGTCACTGGATTGAAGATGTACTTCTGGCTTGTACCAATAGGTCCTTTACTTTCCCAGGTTTCATGAGCTGTAGGAGTGGAATACTTGTACCATTTATAAGTAATGGTACCAGCCCCAGGTTGATAAGCATCACAGACCAGTTCCCGGTTGGATCCAATAGCAGCAGGTTCAAACCCAGACAACACTGGAGTCTTGGGGGGAACTGAAATAGTGATCAAAATAGAACTATAGCAGGCTGACGTTACTAAAAGGTACTGATGTAATTTATTGTAAATCAAATGGTGATCATTGCTGAAATGATGAACATTATGGTTACAGATCATCACCTTTGTCACCTTTGGCCAATGTAGAATTCCTTCCATGTCCCAGCCAATCAGATCCATTTGCTGGAATGTCTGCCATCATGGTGCCAGGATGAGAGTGGCCAAGGTGGTCGATCTTCTAGCGATTTGAACCAAAAATACTCAGTGAAGATTTGCCCAAGTTTGTTTCAATGGGAATGTTAGCTCTTAAGCTATGTGCACACAGAGCTTAGTGCTTGCGTGATCTTAGCTGCAACCCTCTTCGAGAGGACGCAAGGCCCAAGAGATCTCTGTGTGCACCTGAGTGTGCAAGCCGTTAGTGCTTGCGTCCCTAGGCACAGGCAGAATCGTAAATATCAAAATCTTTTGATATTTGGCGCAGCTGTACACACCTATCCACAGGACGCAAGGCCGTGCAAAGATCCTTGCGCCCTCATGTTCACACAGCGGCACAAGAATTTAGAGGACTGCATGGTCGCAAGGTTTCGCAGCGGCTAAGGCCGCACAAGCACTAAGCTCTGTGTGCACATAGCTTAAGATGAAGATGCAGGGTGGTCATGATGTTAGGTGGTTACCGAACGAGATTCCACTGTATTTAACTTACCGAGGGCCTGAATAGAAAGAAGGTTTGCTGTGGTCACAACCAGGAAGATGGAAAAGTAGAACATCATCTGCAAATTGTAAATAACATCTTACTACCTATCATGATAAAACAGTTCAGAGATTGAATGAAGTACCGGGTATGTCATGATGTTTGCAGCATTTCTTAGTTCTCAACATCGATCATAAGATCCCATGCCCCAGTCCCATGCATATCACCTGTGTTACAAAAACTCTGCAGTCTTGTAGATGTTACAGCAACCCTGGTGACATACGTATAATTGGAAAGTGCTCCCTCAAGGGCTTTCCAATGAATACCTACGTGAAAGTTTAAGGTGCCTTTTAAGCTGTATTTTCATTTTGACAAAGTGGGCCTTGGCAGCAAAACTGTTAAAGATCAGCCTCACCATGAGTGTGGCAGAGCAAATGTCTGTTACTGTAGGCTAATGACATACATCAAGATGGTGCCACTAGGCCTAGCTACCCAGCTACAAAACCAACAGTTCCCTCTGCCTGCTTACCTTTCTGTTGAAATCAGACCAGGTCTTGTGAAACAAATACCAGACGGACGGATACTCAGCTCCAGAATACCAGACGGACGGATACTCAGCTCCAGAATACCAGACGGACGGCTACTCAGCTCCAGTCGCATACTTCCCTGATCAACTGACGAAGACTGACAGCCAATAACTTGGTGGGGTGTTTACAAACATAAAATGCTTCCTGGTTCATGACTCTGATCATTTTTTGCCGCTAGCTCCACCCCTACTGCAGTAAAGGAACACCCCAATAAAGAACTTGTACTCTGAGGAACTAAGACAGGTGAGCCACCTAGTGATAAAGCAGCAACCTAAGGTTTGGTCTTGAACAATGGCAATCCTGATTTCCCATTTAAGAACACTCACTGAAAACCAGAGTAAAGGCCTGTTTCCATTTCAGTGGATTCCGCCGTGGTTTGCAGTCAGAGAGCGGTTTTCACAGGCATTGGGATAATTAACAGGCCACCTATTGTTAAACCATCGAAGGATTATCCAAAACCCTGTGAAAACAGCACCGCTCGATGCAAACCACGGGGTTTGTGATGATATCAACAAGACCATGTAAATTCATAAAAGTAAATAAGAATTATTTTCTAAAAATTATAATTTCTCTGGAATAAAAGTCACACTTTAACATACATAAATATTCTGTACCGGTACATAAATAAAAGAAATATTTCATCTTGGATGAATAATACTGCAATAAATATAGAAAAATATACGACTCCAGCGAAAGGTTTCAATTTTGTAGAAATGTAAAATCAACACAGATTAGATCAGATTGGAACACAAACCTAGGATTGTTACCACATAGATTAGATCAGATTGGAACACAAACCTAGGATTGTTACCACATAGATTAGATCAGATTGGAACACAAACCTAGGATTTGGTGCCACATTAGATTAGATCAGATTGGAACACAAACCTAGGATTTGGTGCCACATAGATTAAATCAGATTGGAACGCAAACCTAGGATTGGTACCACATAGATTAGATCAGATTGGAACACAAACCTAGGATTACTCCAGGATGAGGAAGGCAATCTTGGCTTTGAAAAGTCGCTGAAGCATGCAGTAATGTCCTGATTAATATAAGGGTTAGTTTCAAATTAATTACCAAATAACTGTAATAAGTTAACATGACATTAAATCTGGAATATCCTGCTCATCTTCCCTATTTTTAACTAATAAGCCATCTTGGTTGGTTGCCATGAACTGCCTAGAAACAAGGATCATTTTTATCACAGTTAAATCAACTTCTCATATATCACAATAGGCCTATATTAGCTTCCAGCTTGATCAAGATGTGGCCTGTTCCCTTAAAGGACTTTCCTTACAAGCACAAACTGCAAGTCTACAGTTGAGAACTCGATTAAAGCGAGCTGGTCGTGACAGTCAAGGGGTCTGAATAGAGAATCAAACGCCACCATCTTGAATATATTACAGTAGGCCTACTTGCATCTGGAATTTATTGCCGACTATGAGGATATTTACACATCTGGCATTGCTGCAACTCTAGTCTTATCTTGGTATGTCGCCACTAAAATACTGAATTTGTAATTTTGAAATCGAGATTTTCGTGGGCCGTGAAATTATTTTTAATGTCATTTTCAACTGCCATGACTAATTCTCTTTAAGACAGAGCAAACTTCACAAATGTTTGTCAGTCACTATGGAAACGTTTAACATCAAGGTGAGGGGATTCAATTCAAAGAAACTGCCAGGATCGCATGCAGATAATTGTAGTCAAACCTGATGCCTCCTGACGACTCATCTAATCACAAGTCACTACACCGCTGTGACTCCTGTCTCTTTAGTTATAACTGTGTAGCATTGAAGATGAGCTGAAGACCGAGTCAAGTTTAGATTAATTCCATAAAACCGGGATCATCTTTATCATCAGGATCCTCTGGAGCTGGTAGTGGTGGCGCTGCGCGGGAGAAATCGACTGAAGCATAAGGGTCCTCAATCGTCTCTTTTCCACGGATAACATCGGGGTTTTTCGGTGGTTTGAGATCAACCATCGTGTAAATTGTTCCATCCACACCGATTCGGGGACCCTGAAAAAGTGGAACAGATGTATCATCTATATTTCTGGAGTTGCTGAGGCTGAGAAAACTTTTTCCTGAACATTTGAATACAGCTGATGAACATGAATCTGCAGCCATCCAACTGTTCGAATCCCAGGTCGTATGGGATATAATCCCTCTTGCTCTTCAGTCCGTCGCATGCGACAGTAAACCCTGGTGCCTTGTGCCTTTGCAAGGACAAGTAAAAGACCCCATCCAAGTGAGGAACACGAGTAGCTTGAGATGGCCTCTTCCAAATACCAGGGCCAATAATGCTTCAGCACCGATGGAAAAGTCAAAATGCAGATAAGACTAACAGCAGTATTTGCAGATGAAGGATCAGTTTGCTGGTTATACCAACCCCTTGTCCGTATCCACTTCCTGAAGGTCCACCATTACGGACATCCTCATAAACATTATCATCACCCCCTTGGTTGACGTTGGCGTACACAGCCGTATCGTCTGAGCCCTTTTTGCCAGGTTTTTGTCCCTTCTTGGGCTTATTCACTTCTGCGTAGACATCACCTGAAATAAGAAATCAACAAAATCACAGACTGGGTATTGAGACCTCGTGCCACAGGAAATCGGATAAACTCCAATATGGCCGCCAAGGGTGCCATTAGGCCATCACGAAGGATCATTTATCCAGATACCTACCAGCTGGAGCAGGGCCAGCATCCTTCTTTCCTCTCTTTTTACTCAAATCAACTTGAGCATATTCGGTACCGACAGGTGCTGGGTCCTTCTTCTTCTGCACCTCGGCATACACAGCGCCACCTGTCAGATTAATAAAGCATTGTGTTGGACTTCTAGTTTACCACATGAAACATTGGATAGAGAGCTTGTGCAGTGGCTCATTATGACGTCACTTTTGACCGGCGGCCCGCCATGCTGACGTCGACGACAAAGTGTGCCACGTGTAGATCGCGTCATGGTTGAAGTCGCACACACTCCACTTGCGTCGACGACAAAGTGTATTGAAAACTAGGGCTTGAATCTTTTGAAGTAATGTATCAGGCAAGCATTTTGGGGATCGTCACAAGATGTACATGTACCTGCATTCTCTTAACATTTTGAAAATAGAGCAAAATTCGAGACAGAGGGGCTAAGGAAGAAGGGTCTTACCCGGTCCTGCAGGTGGCGCTGATCCCTTGCCCTTCTTTTTCTTCTTGCCAAGGTCAACCTGGGCGTATGGCTGAGCTTCTGGTGAAGAGAGAGAAGGATGTAAAAGTTGAATATAAACAAGTAAGTACCGGTATATAGAGAGTCTGGGGTGAATCTCTTCCACTGCAAATTTAGAACATCACTTGTTATTGAAAGATCCAAAGAGAAGGCAAGCACAAAAATCGACACACAATATATGATATATAAAAAGTCAATTTCCAGAATGTTTGCGAATTTTCGACCCCAACCGGGATCTTCTTCAGGCTGGAACTTTACAATCCGAAACTCAATTTTTCGGATTGTAAAGTTCCAGCCTGAAGAAGACCCCGGTTGGGGTCGAAAATTCGCAAACATTCTGGAAATTGACTTTTTATATATCATCACTTGTTTATATTGAAAGGTATATGTTACAAATTCAGAAGATTCCATTGAAATCAAAGTAAAAAGTTTTGAAGTCTGGATACAACATGACTCACCCGGGGCAATCAGCACACCCTCTTTCACTCCCCCCTTCTCCTGGGTAAGTTCTACATCAATATACCCACTGTCCACGGGATGGGACTTCTTCTTGTTCACAGTGGCGCCACCTGTAAAACACATGACAGAATGGTGACACATCGCGGATACTTGAAACAGGCCCCGCCTACACCAGATACTGTCACCTTTGTGTTGACAAAGCCAGAGTTAGTTCATCAACAAAAATTAAATTACAACAAGTGCACAGAAGAAGAGAACATAAACAAGAGGTCCGGGGCCTGGCGCTCAGCTGACAATGACCTGCCAACTCTAGAGGTTGACACAGCGGAAAATGTGTGCAGTCATTTATCACTGCGGCATACTTTTAAATAAATAGGACTCCCGACTTTCAAAAGAGCAACCAAGAAATGAGGACAGCGATGTTTTTATCAACGTACCAGCAGCCGCACCAGTTCCATTGGGTGGAGATGACGCCATCTCTATCCGTTCATTTTCATATGGGTTGAAGCCTGAAAATAAAATGCTCACATTTCAACACTTTGAGAATAATCTGATTGCTTGGACATCTACAGAGAAGTATTAAGCCAGAAATATTTTCTCGGGCAATACACTAAAATTATGAACCCTTCAGGATCTAAAATGTTCTAAGTGTCACAACCATGGGACACAGAAAATGATTTGTCTAAAAAAGCTGGAAGTAGAGGTGTAGCTGGTAGCTCCTTCTAGCAGGAAAGAGACACACTAACAGGGAAGCATCACTCAGCAAATACATGTAGCTGCATTTAAAAGCTGTTTATTTACCAGCTAAGTCCTGAAGCTAAGCACACGCATTGAGTTTTCACTGGATACACTGAACAGCTCTTGGCCCCTCAGTTCAAAACACACCAAAATTTCAAGAACCAGTTTTGATAACGTCCTAGGCCACGTAGTGCTGGAAGTTCAAAAGATCTGTCCCCAACCTGGCATAAGTTGAGTTCAGCATTATCTCTTGTGTTAGGGTTGTACTAAACTTAACCATAAAACAAGTAGACTAGGATACAGTTACCATATAGTTAGTCTGAGAGACGTGCGAAGGCCGTCATTGCGTGATTTGGCTGAACACATGATCAAACCTGGGAGGAGAGGAAAGTTTATTACAAGCATGTGAGGTTAGGCTTTGTTAGCAGGCTTGGGCAGATTTCAAAATGGAGGACTGCCGCGAAGACACTAAGTCATTCTGAAAGATCAAGCCTAAGCAGTAGGCCTACTACTGACCAATTGTCGGTTTGGTACAAGGTTGAGGAAAGCCAGATGACAGAGTTGAAGGAAACCTCCATGATCGTAACTTCTAGCAGAGATTAAAATGTGCTCCACAAGAGCTTTCCAGGTGTGACTTAGGCTTGATATCCTGGAAATTCACGTCCTGAGGGACGGTTAGTTTAGGGTGCTCACTCACCATCATCAACATGAACATCAGTGAAGGCTGGATTCACTTCTCCTGTTTTCTCAGGTCTGACAAGAAAAATAAAACATTGTGGGGTTGTCAAAACTGGCATGGAGTCCATCACCTACATCTCTTCTTCAAGCCCCCCCCCCCCTCAGGGAGCCGTGATAGCGTCCAAAGAGAAAATTGATCTTGATCCAACTAAAGCTGCTTTTCCACGAGGCAATTGCGGGCGCGGAATAGGAGGCGGGCGCGGGTGGAAAAACCGAACCAACGTATTTCCCATTAGCTGTTTCACCCGCACCCGCTCCTGCCACCGAAACCGCATCCGCAAACGTCTCGTGGAAAAGCAGCCTTAGACTGGGTGAGTTTCAGGCAAAATGTCAGATAACAGTTTATCTCTCGATCCCTTCATGAAGAAATAAGGAACACTTACTTAGACAGAATTTTCTCTCCTGAAAATGAGAAAGGAGAATATCAGATGATGTCACATCAAAGCCCAGCCTCTGCTGAATTAGATAGAGGCATGTTTGTGCAAGGAAAATGGAACATGACCATGATAGCTGGAAACTTGTCACCTGCTCTGGCAAAAAATTAGGTGCTTTTCGCAAGTGATCATCAGTTTGTTCAACTGTTATCACAGCTCTCCACTACTATTGTAAATCTGCAAAGACGTACATTTCAGCTATTGTGTTGTAAAATCGTTAACCCTTTCCTACATGTATATTGCAAAAAGTGCCTGCCTTTTGTTGTAGCAGGTCACATTTGGTCTCGCTACATTTTCCATTAACTTTTTGTCTCTTTTATTGGGTGTGAATTCCAATATTACCATAACATTTATGGGTGTGAAAATACAGGGGCTTACAGTATGAGAGAGAAATGACATCATCTGGTGAAGAATCTTACCTTTCTCAACTCTTCTCTTTCTGATTACAAACACTACGACCAAAACAATGGCAAGGATGATCAGGAAACCCAAGGTGCCTCCAACACCGCCACCTATTGCAGCATACGAAAGTTGTTCACCTAAATAAGACACAGTATTAGTGAGCGAGTACTTTTTGATTTTGCTTGATGTAAATGATCAGTTTGTATACTTAGTCATCAGTATCTGTCCCAGGGTATACAATGGATACTGGATACATCAGGAAAACAAGGCATTTTATCATTAAGTGTTTCTGGAATCCCCCCCCCTTCAAAATAGACAAGAGGAGTGATTTCAAAATGCCCTTGAATAACGGTGATGCTACTGCTCATCCAATGTTCAGGGACAAACGTGCATCTTACATGAACAAACAAATGTGACCCGTCACAGCAAAACCGTCTCAAGTTGCACAAGATATGAACCAGGATGAACCAAAATAACTCCAGGAGATAAAGGAAGAAATGAAATCACTCAGATTTTACCAAAGGCAGACAATAAGCCTGGGCCTACTAAAATTGACGAAACGTTGGTCTCAACCTGCCAATTTCAGAGCAACATAGAACTGATTTTGTGGTAACAGGTCACAAAATCAAATTATCATGAACAGAGAAGAGAATTTTGATTTGTGGACAACTTTTAAATGGTTACAAGTTGGTCAAATTGAAATCCATGAAAACAAATGGGAATCTCGTCCCCAGGTTCAGACTGTATTCATATGCACCTTTAAAGGACAAGAACACTTACCTACAGTTTTCACCTTAAGAATGTTTCCATAAACACTACTACCATCATCATCATTTTTGTTGACTGCTTTTACACGAAATTCATAGTTGGTATCATCCTTCAGGTTGTCAATTGTCTTTGTGACATTTTTTAAATATCCTGGGTCTGTAATACCTGCAGCAGCCACTTCCCATTGGCCTCCCTTAGTTCTCACCTGAACTGTGAACGTTTGTGTCGATCCACCAGAGAAGTTACTTGTGAACGTTAGGGTCACCGAAACAGTTGTAACAGAAGCTACTGTCAGACAGCAAGGGGTGTATGGTGGACCTGGATGGATGTGAAAAAATAAGAAAAAACATAACTTTGGGGGAACCTGCAAAAGTAACACCAGATTTGGCAAGTAATGCAAGCAATGTGACCAAACTTTGTATTTCTAATGAGTTCTCAATGTCAACAGACCTAATGCCAGTTGGGTCGACAACAACTGGCCTTGGAAGCAGATGATCTGATCAGTAAAAGTCAGAAAAAGTATAGACGAACAGAACTTCTATAATCACACACAGAGACCATCTGCCAATGAGCAAGAAGGGGCTAAAGAGGTGCTTGTATCTTCAAAGTACCGGTAATTACATTGTAGGCAGGCCTACATGTACGGTACTTACCGGACTTTTGTAACTTGAAAGTGAAGGCAGAACTGCCAACATCATTCATCACATTTGCTGTGTACGTCCCATAGTCTTCAAAGCTAATGGACTTCTTGCTCAAGATGTAAGTTGTGTCATTCACTTTAGATGCACTGAAAGCTTTATCAGTGGCAGACTGGTTGTCGTCGTAAATCCAAGTAACATTGGTACGAGAGGGGTTAGCAATCACATGCAGAACAAACTTCACTGATTTACTCAGTTTACTTGCTACTGGCATGAATGGTACATCTTTGGGTAAGTCAATGTTCCATTTGGGTTTGTCTGAAAAGAACACAACAGAATAATGGACAAACTGAACAAGAGTGGAATATAAATGATACACAAACTGAACAAGAGTGGAATATAAATGATACACAAAATACACATCTTAATTTGTCTGTTTCACCAGGGCACTCCTCCTCCAACTGGAAACAATTTGATTTTTATCTGACTACCATACAAGGAACTGTGTTAATAGGAAAGTACTCCAAACTTGGGTTGCAAGTCAAGTATCACTGAAGACACTGTTCCAGCAGCTACAAATTCCTGGCAAGCCACATGGAATACAAACGATACACAAAATAGGAAAGTACTTGAAACTTGGGTTGCAAATTTCACGCTACTAAATGTCCATAATTTTCTTGAGTACCTTCACTGGGTCTCTGTAGAACAGGAGCAGTCTAGTATCACTGAAGACACACTTCCAGCATCTACAAATTTCTGGCCAGGGCAAGCCACAAACTTTCGTGATTGAATAAACAACAAAACTGACAGAACTGAGACGTGAGAGAGGATAGGTGAGTACACAGTGATATCTGCTGAGAAAAGAAAACAAGGGCCTGCTGAGACTTGTACTCTCTTCCTCCTGTTTTAGACAGTTAACCCACTAATAACTTCAAGTTTAAAGCTATTGCACACAAACATCAGTGAACTTACAGAGTATGTCCAAAGTCTTAGTGGCATCAGCAACAGCACCTGGTGAGTAGTTGACAACTTGACACCGGTAAGGTCCAGTCTGGGTGTACTTGATCGCTCTCACTGTGTAAGTTCTTGATATTTCATTTTGGATTTCTTTATTGTTGTAATACCATGAATAACTATATGTTGTTGGATTCCCACCACTTGCCTCACAGGTCAGGGTCACATCATCTCCTTCTTTCACTCTTTTAGGGTTTGATGACAGTGATGCGCTTGGTGGATCTGAAAAGAGTAAATGCCAGCATCAATATAGGCCTACAGCAGAACCTCTCCTCAGTGGACACCTTCTTTGCCAGCAGGACATCTTGCTGCCTCTCTATTACCGGTACAGACATTGGCAAAGATACTGGGCTGATCTTTGATGAGATTACCTAGTAGAGTGATTATTCTGTACAGCACAACAAATAATCCCTGCAATTTGCAAGTGCATACATGTAGCTTTTTCCGTTTTCCCAAAGACCACAACTCAGATTCCTCAAGTGACGAAAATGAACAGCCCCTTTTGGAGTAGATATTAGATTCAAGTGGTGGAAGACTGTGAGTTCAACATTACTTACAGTATACAGTGACTTTAGTCTGAGCCACTGGAATGGAGCCTCCCTTCACCTTGCACTGAAACACACCCTGATTATCAGCCCTGTTGGCTGTCACTGTCAAAGTACTTCTTCTTATCTTGCCATTATACTCAGCATCAGTAGTTGAAGATGATATCCCAGAAGTCAGATCCCCCAAGTTCTCTCCATCTTTCTTCCTGTAGAACTCAATATCAGCTGCTGGGTTGGCGCTGTCTGTCTCACACGCAATTTGAAGTTGATTCTTCTCGTTGACTGGCTTCAGTGGTTTTTTTATCATTGTTATCTTTGTGGGATTGACTGAAGCAGACAGAAAAAAACATTACAGACAAAGTCAAGTAGTACCTAAAGCCCGCCGCACACGAGAGAAATTAGCTGAGCAAAATGTCATTCGAGGCATTTGACTCAGTCAAAAACCTCTCGTGTGCGGCGAATTCCTTGCGAGTTTTTTGCCTCAGTGGCCGCTGAGCAAAATATTCAACGTGTTTGATATTTTTTGGCTAGCGAGGAAAAAACCTCACTGTGTGCGGCGGGACTGAGTCATTTGACTCGCGTCATTTTGCTACAGAGCATGCGTAAAAATCACACGACGGCATTTCATGGCGCGTTGCCGTGACGTGACGGTACGTCGCCGTGGAAGTATACCGTCCAAAATCCTCCGCCGCACACGAGAGGTTTTTGACTGAGTCAAAATCCTCGAATGACATTTTGCTCAGCTAATTTCTCTCGTGTGCGGCGGGCTTTAGTGACAAGTAAGTATTTCGACCTGCTCACTGACCAAATTCCTGTTGTGCGACCACTCAGACCATTCATACAACAGAGTTTGCTACTTACACTGGACGTTGACTGTTGCAGTCTTTCTAAATGTAGTCGTTGAATCATAGGTAAAAGTACAGATGTACTGGGCTCCGTTATCCTTCCTGTTTGTGTCCAGCTTGATATCCACGCTGACGTCCTGCCCTGAATTTGCTCCATTAGTCTCGCTGGGTGAAACAGTGACATCAACCTCTGTAGACCCTAATTTCTTCTTCACCGACACGGAGACGGCCGGGTTGCTACTGGATGTTGTACGACAGGTGATGGTCTTGGATTCTCCTTCTCTGACAGTGATGCTGGTCTCGGACAGCTGGATACCATCTGGGGGAACTGGAACGAGGAAGTAAAGCAAGTGGTCAAGTGGAAACAACAGCACTTGTCACCTCTTGGTTGTAAGTTCAATCCTCTTTCAGATCTACATGTAGTCACCACATGATAGAGCAAGTCGTGGGTGGACTGTGGCACATATCAGTCCGTGTCATCTCTCAGATTGCGGTTATTGACATTCGGGACACTCTTCATATGACGTATACAATTTTTTGTCACTTACACCAAAGATACTGATGCAGGGGCACTGACCTAATGACCCCCTCCCCCAGGCCTGACCTCTGGAGTTCCAGGGGAGGCAGATATGTGATCTTTGACTTCAGCATTTTCTGCTGACAATGCAACAGCTGATTGTGTTATTAGAATGGACCTTGGGCCTTAAAATGTCAGGCTCCTACCGAGCCTATAAAGAGGTCCATTGTAGTAAAACTTACAATAAACCGTGATGGTGACGTCTTTCTTCCAGCTGGTCTGGTCGTTTATCTTACACTCATACTTGGCTTGGTTGTCCTCTTTTCTTGCCGTGAATGTCAGCTGACTGATGTAGATGGTACCACCATCTGAGGCTTTTCCTGTGTTTGTAGTGACACCAGATGTGATCGGCTGGTCATTCCTGTACCATGATATCGTCCTGGGGGACCCAGAGTTACTGCTGTCTGTCTCACACCTGATGGAGACACTACCACCAGCAGTGATGGGGGTGTTTGACGTGCTGGTCAGCTTCAGTTCTGTGGCAGACCCTGTGAATCAAATTTTTGCCTGTCACTATCAGTCAGAAAGGTCTAATCACATCCTTGGATTTGACACTACTCGCAGGGTACTTATGGACGCCTCGTTTAACATGGGCCATTGAACCATTTTTTGAAGATGGGGATTTGGCCTAGTGGTTTAAGGCGTGCTGCCCCTTCGTGCTGGCGACTGATGCCTTATGCGAGGGTCCGTGGGTTCGAATCTGGTAGGAAGCAATGTCTTTCACCTTTGAAACCCGATTTCTATTTCATATTCTTTACTTGGATTTGACAAATATATGTCATACAAATTTCAGCTCAACTCATGACCAGTTCAGTTTAGGAGCTCGCACAAACGAGAACCACAAATGCAAATGCAACTCGAACTTGCAAAAGTAGGCACCTGCCGCAAGTGATCATCATTGGTCGGTACCGGTATTGTGTTGTAAGGCTGTTAACCATTCCCTCGGTTGTTGTGACATGTGCCTACTTTTTGCTAGATCGGGTATAAATGAAAACCATTGCTATGAAAGGGGGCCAAAGAGAAGGCAAGCACAAAAACCGACACACAAAATATGATATATAAAAAGTCAATTTCCAGAATGTTTGCGAATTTTCGACCCCAACCGGGGTCTTCTTCAGGCTGGAACTTTACAATCCGAAACTGTCTGTTCTAGAGTTTCGGATTGTAAAGTTCCAGCCTGAAGAAGACCCCGGTTGGGGTCGAAATTCGCAAACATTCTGGAAATTGACTTTTTATATATCACGCTATGAAAGGGGGCAACATTCTATAGATCACAGGCCCCTTGAGGTTAGGTCATGCAGTGAGAACTAAATTGTGCAGTTTTCCCTCAAATTTTCAAGCCCAACATCAGCTACTACTCTACGAGCTACAAAGTCGCTCGACGGAGAGTTATTTGAGCTCGGGCTTGAAAATTCAAGGGGAAACTGTCAAATTTTCTCACTGACCTACCCTCAAGGGATCAGATTCAAAGCTACCATCTTTAGGATGGTTTAAGCAAATTAGGAGTTACACATGCAAGTTTGCACTTCAGCTGGTAGGATGAGTAGAGTAAGAATCAAAGAGGGCGACCAGTGAAGCAGATCGTCAGAACAGAGCCTGATCTCAGAAAATTTCATTGAGAGGTCACAACTTCCACCACTTTGAAATCTTAATGACAACTGAAACATGAAGGTTAATATCTGTGGGTTACACTTACACTTGACGTTCATGGTAGTATCTGCTGGTTTATTGAACTCATGTCCACTGTGATCATAGACTGATTTACATCTGACTGTTTCGCCATTCATAGCCTTGGTTGCTGTGATTGATAGATCACTGATCCTGATCTTCCCTCCATATGCACCGTTCCTCTCCGAAGGTGAAATCCCTGTTGTGATCTCCCTAAACGATGTTGAACCAATATACTTAAACCATATAATCCTACTAATGGGGTTACTCTCATCTGTCTCACACCTGAATGTCTTCACCAGTCCCACCTGGACAGCAGCTGTTGGGTCGTTAGTGAAGAAGACTTTGGTGTTGGGGACTGAAATGAGAAACTAGAAATTGACTTACCAGTCAATTTGAAGACCGCCCTTTGAAATTGGGATACTAGTAGAGAGAGTTCACTGATAGCAAAATAATTAGCTGTCCAGTGCAAAGAAATGTAGTGGTATTTAAAAAGGCAGCAGAGGGTTTATGGATGAGGTTCAATAGACAGCAATGATCTGGCCCCGTATTCATAAAACTACTTAAGTCTAAGTGTCATACCTATCTTTTGTGTTGAACAAAGGATAAGTGTCACACTTAGACTTAAAGGGACTAGGAAAATTTTTTCAAGCTTCGGTTATTACAAAATGCTAGTCTTTCATGATAAATTTCCACCGTCAATTCACTTTTTCAATTAACTGTTAATTACTGGCACCCAGACAAATCAGTTTTCACCACACCATGGAGCATTCACCACGTCACTGGGAACCTAATCAACATAATAAAGTACAAGCTCGCTCCATACAAAACATACAGCGAGAGGTTCCCAGTGACGTGGTGAATTCTCCATGGTGTGGTGATGACTGATTTGTCTGCGTGCCAGTAATTAACACTTAATTGAAAAAGTGAATTGACGGTGGGAATTTATCATGAAAGATTAGCATTTTGTAATAACCGAAGCTTGAAAAAAATTTCCTAGACCCTTTAAGTAGTTTTATGAATACGGGGCCAGGAGGTTAATGATCAACTGGTCATTAAGTGGGTCACTAGGTCATGGAAGTAGGTCCGTTCTAACCTACAATTCATCAGATTAATTTGATACCAAAGATGAATACCTTGGCTCAACTGGTCTTTAAGTAGGTCACTATAGGTCACTGAAATAGGTCAGTTCAAACACTTCATAAGCTCTAGCGGTCTTTAAGTAGGTCAGTAGGTCATAAAAGTGGGTCAGATGGAATCTAGTCTGTATAAGCTTCAGTTGCCTACAGACGCATTCATGACATTGTTTATAAAGTCTGATTTCCTGGTATTTACAACCAAGTTTTGCCACGTGTATCACATCAATGTGGTCAGGAATGTTGTGTGTGCACGCCACCCTGAACAGCCGACAGTTTCAAGTTCACTACCTACCATCAGCACTAAACCACAAGGCGGTGTACCAGAAACAGTCAGTCTGCTGGAATAGTGCCAGGCAAGTGTGACACAGCCAGTCCAAAATGTAAACAAAGGACACGTGTCGACCGTCTAAGAATATTGATGACACCACCCTATCTACACAAAAGAAGGAACAGCCATAAATTGACGTCACAGAGGGGCTGGACTAAAATGATGCTGAAACAATGCGTAAATATCGCGATAGTCGAGAGATAGTAATCGAATCATGACAAATAATGAAAAGTTACACTCTGAGAAGATAATTAAAGCTACGCTGGCTGAAGACCAGCGTAAAGAAAATGTGTTCACCGTCTGAAAATAAATTGTAACTCCCCCTACGGAGCAGCCGTCACTACGGAGCAGCCGTAGTCGCGTCACTGAGTACCTATGTATTTCAACAAACACGTGTCCTGGCATGCCTGGGTTGGATTCTATATTGGGCTCTCGGGGATTCCCCTTCTTAGGCAATAAAGTCACAAAAAACACGCCAAACGATCACGGATTGAGCCAGTTAACGAACTTGACCTGTCTTTTATACTGATGTAGTCGTCCCGTCAGTTTTAAGGTGATACATAATTTATTTCGCAAGATATCGCTCGGAAACCAAATGTTGCCAGGAGAGGAACAGAGAAAGTCAGTAAAACCAATGAAGACCGCCACCATTGAGGTGGTGGCGGTCTTAATAAGGAAGGAGATCATTCAGACACTTACAAACATTCTAGAGGACATAATCTTCTCGGTGGTACAGAGTCCCCAAATTTGTTGATTGGTCAGCCACACTTTTTCTGAGTGACTGCATACTAGAGAGGTTAAGATCTGGTCCGACTCCAACGTGCTAAAATTCGGATTTTTCAAGTCGGAGATAAATTTACCACCCAGGCGGGTTCTATTCGTTCCCCTGAATGAGTTAAAACACCATTGCTTTGGAAAACCCCGTTGTATTTGATGACGTAGTTCCCCCAAAAAGCGTCCTCTGGAGTCGGAGTCGGAACTCGGAACCTTATCTTAACCTCCCTATTGTTTGAATACCTTCACATCACCAGCATTTAAACAAAGTGGTAGAGTGGTTAAACTGAGAGTAACAATCTTCTGAGCCAGTTCAACTCCAACAAGGAGGTGTTTTTTGGAAGCTTCATAATGGCAATACATCACAACAGAGATACAAATGTCTTAGCAGAACACTTACCAAACAATACAATACATCATTTTACTACTCTATGACACTGTTGAGTTACCGGTACTACTACTACTCCATGTGACATTGTACACATCTAAATCTCATTCATACTTATGACAGTCTCTTCCTAACAAGACTTTAAACATGGGTCTCAGATTATTCTCGCTAGAGGGACATCCTATCAAAGAACCTTAGGTTTATTAGTATTTAATATTTATCATACGGGTAATATTCTTTGTGCTCAAATCATATCATAAAACCAGTCAAGCATTCATTCAATCCTTTCTAAGAGAACGTACCTGGTGTTCAATTATAATCTTTGGAATGTGGGTCTCACAGTTGGCAGCCGTTTTTAAAGAACAACATTTCAAGCCAAACAAGAATGAAATGAACTCAAAATAATTGGGCAAAATATCAACAGGGATCAGAGAACTCGGTCAAGCGTTTAAGGCCTAGTCAATACATGAAAACTGAAAAACATTACCCGGCATTTGATTTTGATTGAGAGAGTTTAGGAGACACACAAAGGATGACACAGACAGAATTTCTCAACATGTTTTATGCCACAATGAAGCCTCTCTAATAAATGACAGTTTAAAGCCCCTCGTATTGAGCTTACGGTATTTTCAAAGTGTAAGGAGAATGCACATAGAGGTCTCATAGCCTCGTGAAGGTCCTCAAAATGCTTGCCTGATACGTACTTTAAAGAATCAAGGCCTAGTTTTCAGCACACATTGATAAAACTGCAGACAAAGCTCTATTTTCAGAGAGAGCATACTACATTCACGTCAGTAAACGTGAGCACTTTCTGAATTGAATACAGTGTGTCTTTAAGACTGATATGTCTTCTTTTGGATGATTTCAGGGAGAAAATGACCACAGAATTTAACAGACAGATTTCTTAGCAAGGTTTACGCTACAGTTGAAGTGGAACCTCCCTGTAGAAGATCCCACAAAGGGGCTCGGAGATCTCGGTCATGAATTAAAGCCTCAGTGAATACATATAAAAACTGATTTGAATTTGATCGAGACAGTTAAAGAGACACACAAAGGATGACACAGATACAATTTCTAAACATGATTTATGTCGACGAGTGGAGCCGCTTCATAAAAGGCACCTTAAGACTGATATATGCTGTCCTCGTTTGGAAGATTTCAGGGGACAAAGTGAACAGAATGAAACAGACAGAATTAGCAAGTTTTACGCAACAGTGGAACCGCTTGGCTATTTAAAAGATACTGTAAATGGTATTTTATAAGCAGTCTAAATTCAAAACTCTCAAATCTTAACACTTTTTTACTCCAGTGGGCCCTGTCTCTGAAGGACACCTTGACAGATGCTGATTCTGTAGTGAACGGTGTCCTGATTACCGAGGTCAAAACAACTAAAACTGAAACAGACATATAGGCCCACCTGAATTCTGAGTGAGTTAGTTATACTGCAGTGGAAATTCTCAACAGGACACCTTTGAAACTGGCAGATATTGTCCCAAATAGAGAGGTGTCCCACTCACAGAGGTCAAAGTGAACAGGAATGACCAATTTGGATTGAACTTTGGTGTCCTGCTCGCAGATATAGCCACAAAATGTGAGCTAAGGTTCAACTTTATCAGAAGGAGTGATTACACCTTTAAGAAAACCTAACTAGGCCAGTCTTTGAGATTTATTCAAAAGTTTGATAATGGACAGGGAAGTTAGACGATATCAAAGAATACAAAAAAACATCCTTTTTGTGTGGTGTGTCTGAAAGCACTAAAAATAGGCCTATATATGAATAGTCTTTGTCCTGGGTATGAGTAATGCTTATTCAAATATTATTGTCCGACCAGGAAGAAACCGTGGATAGGTAAACAACCACATACCTTCTATGTAGGCCTAGACCTTGTTTATCTAAGTGGGCAAATATCAGACGGTGAAGATGACCTAGATCCAATGTGAGGACAATATCTTTTGTTAAATGGGCACCCAGCCAGTTTTTTTATTTGTATATAGGCCTAAACTTGCTAAGGGCTGTCTTTGTGTGCTGGTATTGATTTTGAATGTAAAGTTGTGTGATGGAATATCTTCAATCATGATATAGGCCTAGTCTGTTGGAGACATTTTAGCCATTGTGTTGTACTGGGTGATTCAAGAATGCCATGGGGCCATTATCTACATGTAGCTCTCTTGACTGTGCAGAGACCAATAGGCCTATCTCGCCTGCTCTAGTATTTGTCACCGATTCAAGGGATGGTTATTGCCAAGACTGATGAAAACAAAGGCATCAAATGAGGTGACACATGAAAGTTGGAATATGTGAGGCAGTCTAGGAATACCTGTTGGATGTCGCATTTGAGGGAAGTGTAATGGCGTTGGTGAACCCGCACATTTCAATAGCTGAAATGTATTTCGTAACAGGTAAGTAAACAGTAGCAGATCAATGCACAGGCAATCTGACAGCCCTTGTTGATCACTCAGCGACATCCGACAGGTTTTCCAAGACCGCCTCACATATATCATTGACACTTTGCCTTGGCTAATTGATGTTGACAGGAGCTAAAGATATCCAACAAACATGTAGAGCACAAAAAAACGACACACAAAATGGTCGTAAAAGTAAAGTCGTCTCCGAATGTTGCAAATTCAGAAGACGATTTCTGGCGATATTCAGAGACGACTTAACTTTTACTACAGGAGCTAAGGAGATGATATACCTACATGTTACACTGTATGTTTTTGGGCTTGATCTCATTGTCCAAGCTGAGGTTGTAGCCTCACAGTAGTACTCAGCCTGGTTGTCTTCTTTAGCCATCACCCTCTCTTGACCTTGAGTGACCTCCACTGGTGTACCTCCTGACCTCTTCAAGTAGATCTTCAAGGTCGGGGTGGGCTTACCACCTGTTGCTGTACATGTGAACTTGTCCTTTTCACCTACATGTGATGATGTCTTCTGAGAGGAGATGACCACCAAGTCAGGCTTGTCTGAAAGAAACAAATATCAATGTCTACCGATACACTTGCTTGTCCTGAAAGGAAAAGGGACAAAATAGTAAGATTAAGCCCCACAAATTATTTATATATCACTAATGAATTGGTTTCCACAAAACTTCAACTTTACACAAAGAAAGTTTCTTACTTATAGCTGTTTCAAGGACATTACTAACAAGAAGGTTACCGTAAGTTTGGTTGTTATGGCAACAAGAGAGACAAACACTGATGCTGAGTTTAGTGTTACAAATGCTGATATTCACTGATTCTGTGGCACAAAAAACTAGCCTAAAATTTGTCCCATTTATCCTTCAGAACAAATAATAATAATGGATTTCTAGGGTGAAAGATATAGCTTCCTACCAGACTCAAACCCACGGACCCTCGCATATGTCTTTAGTGGCAGAAAAATGAAACTATATGTATTTGAGAGGGTTGACAGAAAGCTCTTATTGTACCATTCAATTTATATAGGAAGAAACTGAGACATTCTATTCCACGTTAATAGTGGTTACCATCCATCAATCATGTTGTGTATACAGTGACCTGATAATGAGGAACCTAACCCACTGCCTCAGTAGGTGTCACTAGTGAGTGGTTAGGGCCTAAAACTATTGAAATGAAAGAGACATTCAGGTCCTGATTAATTTCCAACATCCACTGTATAGGACCTGATTACTGTGTGCTGCCGTCTATCATAGTTATGATGCCCGTTATCAGCTTTTTTACACTGGGACCATTTCAAATGTTTTATTCAGATAAACTTACAGTATACAGTAAGGGTATTGCCATTACTTGTAGCAGATCCTCCAGTATTTCTTGCTACACATTTATAAACTCCAGCACTCTCCTTCTTCACCAGAAAGTCATAGCTTGATGATGTTGTCAGTTTGGTGTTATCCTTGTACCAGTCGTAGGTATCCCCTGGTGGCGAGGCTACACACTTCAGATTGAGTTGTCTTCCTACCAGAACTGGTCCAGAGGGAAAACCAGTGATCTGGGGTTTGCTTGGTGGGGCTGAAACAAGATTGAATTGAGAATTCAGAAGAACGAAAACATCTTGTGCAATGCCAGAACTGAAATGTCGCACAGGACGGATAAAAGAACTGACATCTGAAACTGGCATTTTACATTTAATGTAGTATCATAGTATCCTTGCCTAAAATAGTGTTACGTTATAAGATTAACAAAGAAGTGGTCATATTGATAGTGTGACAAAATCGTGTTTTTCACACAAAAATATGATAACCTAGAGAAAAATTTTTGCTCTATGGGCAATATCACCGGGCGTGCGCCTCCCCTTTTGGCCAACAAATCTGTATAATCCACCTTGAAATTCTGGAATTGGGCGCGAATTTCACTGTTCCTAACACAGGGTGCCCCTCTTTTCCCAAATCCTGGATTTGCCCGATCAGACCTGCAGAACACCAGAACCCTGTTGAAAACATTTGTTTGTTATCATCATGATTCTCTCACCTCGTACAACGATTTCCACAGGATTACTCCCACAAGTTAGAGCAGTATCTTTACAAATCCAGTAACCAGAATCAGACGTCTGAGCGTTGGTGACCTTGAGGTTGAATGTGCGAGATGTGGAGCTTGGACGACTGCAACTACTCCAGCTGTAGCGTGAGGTGGTTAGAATACGACATCCTACACTGTTAGCTCTTGCTACCTCATTGGCATCAGACAAGGCATCAGGTCTCCTTGTCCATGCAACAGTGAACCCACTTGGATTAGGAATGTAACAGTTGACAGTGAATGTACTTCCAACGGCAGGTTTGGATGATGAAACACTGACTGTGTAGAGAGAACCTGAAAATTACAAGTACAGCATTGAACGTCCATCCTCGCCCCATGTGCAAGTCCGATAGTCATGTATTTTGAAGATTTACATTTTGAAGGGTGATTGACAGCAGAGTGTTTCAGTGGAGAATAAGACTTGAATCATTCATTTACACCACAAACCTTTGGCTAATCATACACCCCCACACCAAATATGAAACCAAAATCTTCAGTCGTTCAGAAACTACGGAGCAGAAGGAAGGGAATTTCTATGGTTTTTTGCCCGCTTGGCCGCAAGGCCCAGCAGGGCTTATGCTGTGGTTGGGGTCATTGAGTGGTGGTCTGTCGTGCGTTAGGACGTAAGGCGGTACATACGGCGATACGTCCGTAAACTTTTGGTTTGTTAGCGCTCTAGCGCCTTTATTTTTTGACGAATCTTTTTGGTCTTTGGTGGGTCTATATATGGGCCTAAGATCTAGGTCAAGTTCGATTTTGAGCACGATTGGATTCCTATTTTGGCCTCCAGGGGGCGTTTTGTGAAAAATTTCAAAGGGCTATATTTTGAGAATGGTTTGAACTATCGTGTTGAAAGTTTGTACACATGTTCCTGCAGGTTATAGCAACTTACAGACAAACTTTCGGTGAAATTTGATTCTTGACTTTGCCACTAGGGGGCCAAAACCAAAATCACTGAAAGTGCTATTTCTCCATAACCAAGAGATGAATTTTTGTCAAATTTTTATCATTGGTATATCTAATGAGAATACATAAGATAATACCCGAGTTTTTTGTTTGACGTACTTTTCAAGGTCACAGAGGTCAAAGTTCATCTGAAATTACGAAGTTGGCAATTTTTGTAAAAATGGTCTGAGCTATTGCTTTGAAACTTTGCACATATCTACCTCTAGGCTGTAACAACTCAGACGAATTTTTGGCAAAATCCGATTCTTCACTTTGCCACTAGGGGGATGATGATGATTCCCACCACCATGCATCTAGCCAAGCGGGCACAGTGCCATTGGCACTATTTTTACAAAGTGCCCCCTCTTGGCTAAAAAATTTTAAAATGCGACGATATATTATGTACCCTTACTAGATAAGCCTACCATAAAAATTTGGTGAAATGCCGTTTAGTATTAAAGGTGTAAACGCAGCTTTTGTGTTTGTGTTTTTGGCCCCCTGGTGGCAAAGTGGAGAAATTTGGCCGATTCTTTCAGGCGACACACCATTAGCCCATGATACACCCTCCCACCAAATATGAAACCAAAATCTTCAGTTGTTCAGAAGTTACAGAGTGGAAGGGAACTTTTGTGGTTTTTACAAAGCGCTCCCTGTAGGACTGAAAAATCAATTAAATTGAAAACCCGCATGATATATTATGTACCCATGCCAGATGAGCCTACATGTACCCTTGGAGGAATTTGGCCCCCTGGTGGCAAAGTGGACAATCGGATTTGGCCGATTCTTTCACGCGACATACCTTGGCCTGTGATACATCCCCCACCAAATATGAACCTGAAGTCTTCAGTTGTTCTTAAGTTATAGAGTGGAAGGGACTACTAGCCGCCGAGCACCGAGCGGCATATGCGGCCGGCTGGCCGGTATTTTCAAGTCCCCCTCCAAGGGCTCCAGAGGACAAAAATAGTGCCAATGGCACTGTGCCCGCTTGGCTTGAAGCAGTTTGGCCCCCTAGAGACAAAGTCAAGAATCAGATTTTGCCGAAAATTCATCTTGAGTTGTTACAGCCTAGAGGTACATGTAGATATGTGCAAAGTTTCAAAGCAATAGGTCAAACCGTTACAAAAAGAGCCAATATCGTAATTTCAAGCGGACTTTGACCTCCGTGAACTTGAAAAGTAGGTCAAATTGAAAACGCGAGTACTATATCTTATGTATCCCTATTAGATATACCCATGATAAAAATTTGACAAAGATCCGTCTCTTGGGAAGGGAGAAACAGTACTTTCAGTGATTTTGGTTTTGGCCCCCTAGCGGCAAAGTCAAGAATCAGACGTCACGAAAATTTTGTCTGTAGGTTGCTGTAACCTAGAGGTACATGTGTACAAAGTTTCAACATGATAGTTCAAACCATTATCAAAATACAGCCCTTTGAAATTTTTCACAAAATGCCCCCTGGAGGCCAAAATAGGAATCCAACCGTGGTCAAAATCGAACTCGATCTAGATCTTAGGCCCATATATACACCCACCAAAGATAAAAAAGATTCGTCAAAAAATAAAGGCGCTAGAGCGCTAACGAGCCAAAAGTTTACGGACGTACCGCCGTACCAACGTACGGACCGCCGTACGGACTGACGCACGACAGACCACCACTCAACGACCCCAACCACAGCATAAGCCCTGCTGGGCCTTGCGGCCAAGCGGGCTAAAAACAACACAATGAAGTGTGAGAAAGGAGTTTACAAATACATGTACCAGCATTTTTTAGTGATCAATGTGGATAGCATCTGTTATGGTCACTATTACATTTCTGCCATCACAGGTCACGTCTTATTCTTACTGCATTGTATTGTACTTATGAAATGATGAATTAGCTGTGATGATTTTATGATTTTAATCAGGATATACTTTTTCAAGCAAATATTTCGAACATCATCCCAATATGATGAACACTTACGCTGTGTTCACACTAGCATTTTAATCCGGACTTAAAACTGAACTAACGCCTTGATTCGGAATAAGAGGTCACACTAGAAACCCTTTAGTTCGGATTAGATCCGCACTAACAAGTACGGTTGTTAATCCATGCTAGCTAGTGCGGACCACCTAATCCGCAATAACTTTGTAGTCTGAACAGTTTAATCCGAATCAACGAAAACGGGTCAATGGTTACCTGTTTGCCCTTCAGTTAATATTACTGTTCATAGATGGCACAGTTTAGTTCGTATTATGGTCTGATTCGGATTGTAACGCTCATGGGAATTGACGGTTTTTAATGTGCACCAACTAAACCGAATTCTGGAATGCGCACTTCAGAATTCAGTTTAAATCCACATTGTGTGTGAACGTAGCATTGGATTCGTGAGATCAAGCCAGGCCTGATCAAGCCGACATTTAGTTGTCATCTATTCCAGGTTTAATTCCCTCATCTCAGTTTGAAAATCTGTAATGAACTTTACTGATTGATATCATTTCTTGTCATTTATTTTCATTTTCCTTCTTTCATGTCATTTTTTTAAAATATCATTGTCAAGGTCTTTTTCAACAAAGATTATCTGGATTCTTGAGTAAAAAATCTACTTACAAGGTTTATAAACAAAGAAATCACCCCATTCACTGTCTCTTTGTCCTGCCACTGGGTTTGATGCTCGACACAAATACTGCCCACGGACATATTCAGATCCCCTGCCCTGGTGGAACACACGCTTCTCAGTCACTGGATTGAAGATGTACGTCCGACCTGTACCAATAGGTCCTTTTTCTTCCCATGTCATAGATTCGCCAGTGGAGTATTTAAACCATTTATATGTAACTTTACCAGCCCCAGGTTGATCAGCATCACAGACCAGTGCCCGATAGGATCCAATAGCAGCAGGTTCAAACCCAGACAACACTGGCGTCTTGGGGGGAACTGAAATAGTGATGGATAGAACTATAATGGGCTGATGTTAGTAAAGGTACATGTACTGACATAAATCAAATGATGATCATCATGGTCAGGCTTCAGCTTATCACCTGTGTCACCTTTGGCCACTATAGAATTCCTCCATCTCTCAGCCAATCAGATCCATTCGCTGGAATGTCTGCCATCATGGTGCCGGGATGAGAGTGGCCAAGGCGGTCGATCTTCCAGCCATTTGAACCAAAAACACTGACTGAAGAGTTGCCAGAGTTTGTTTCAATGAAAATGTCAGCTCTTAGATGAAGATGCGGAGTGGTCATGTTGCTGTCGAGGTGGTTTACCAAATGAGATTCCACTGTACTTTACTTACCGAGGGCCTGAATAGAAAGAAGGTTCGCTGTGGTCACAACCAGGAAGATGGAAAAGTAGAACATCATCTGCAAATTGTAAATACCACCTAACTAATAAACACCTATCACGATAAAACAGTTCAGAGATTGAATGAAGTACGGTTTATCATATTTGTATTTGTTGCAGCATTTCCTAGTTCTCAACATCTGCAGTCTTGTGAATGTTACAGCAACCCTGATCACATACCGGTAGGTATAATTTGAAAGTGCTCCCTCATGGGCTTTCCAATGAATACCTTTACCCAAGTGAAAGTTTAAGGTGCCTTTTAAGCTGTATTTTCATTTTGACAAAGTGGGCCTTGGCAGCAAAAGGGGTTAAAGACGCACCCTCATCGTGCGTGCGGCAGAGCAAATGTCTGTTACTGCAGCCTAATGACATACATCAAGATGGTGCCACTAGGCCTAGCTATCCAGCTACAAAACCAGCAGTTCCCTCTTCCTGCTTACCTTTCTGTTGAAATCAGACCGGGTCTTATGAAACAGAAATACCAGACGGACGGATACTCAGCTCCAGAATACCAGACGGACGGATACTCAGCTCCAGAATACCAGACGGACGGATACTCAGCTCCAGAATACCAGACGGACGGATACTCAGCTCCAGAATACCAGACGGACGGATACTCAGCTCCAGAATACCAGACAGATGGATACTCAGCTCCAGAATACCAGACAGACGGATACTCAGCTCCAGTCGCATACTTCCCTGATCAACTGACGAAGACTGACAGCCAATAACTTGGTGGGGTGTTTACAAACATAAAATGCTTCCTGGTTCATGACTCTGATCGTTTTTTGCCACTAGCTCCACCCCTACTGCAGTAAAGGAACACCCCAATAAAGAACTTGTACTCTGAGGAACTAAGACAGGTGAGCCACCTAGTGATAAACTAGCAATCTAAGCTTTGGTCTTGAACAATGGAAATCCTGATTCCCCATTTAAGAACACTCACTGAAAACCAGAGTAAAGGCCCGTTTCCACTTCAGTGGATTCCACCGTAGTTTGCAGTCAGAGAGTGGTTTTCACAGGCATTGGGATAATTAACAGGCCACGTATTGTTAAACCATCGAAGGATTATCCAAAACCCTGTGAAAACTGCACTGCTCGACGCAAACCACGGGGTTTGTGATGATATCAACAAGACCATGTAAATTCATAAAAGTAAACAAGAATTATTTTCTAAAAATTATAATTTCTCTGGAATAAAAGTCACACTTTAACATACATTAACATTCTGTACCGGTACATAAATAAAAGAAATATTTCATCTTGGATGAATAATACTGCAATAAATATAGAAAAATATACGACTCCAGCGAAAGGTTTCAATTTTGTAGAAATGTAAAATCAACACAGATTAGATCAGATTGGAACACAAACATCTAGGATTTACGGTAGTACCAAACCAGTGAATGGACACTGGGAGGGATCCTTTCACATCACATGATCATGTAAACCCAACAATGCCATCAGTTTTGATGACAAATTCTAGAATGGTGGGTGGAGACCATGTAAACTGAAATATCTGATCCCTCTGACGAAATGGACTCCAGGATCGGGAAGGAAATCTCGAACTTGAAAATACCGAGACTTTCTAAGTCGCTGAAGCATGCAGTAATGTCCTGATTAGTATAAGGTTTAGTTTCAAACTAAAAACCGAATAACTGTTCATCTTACCTTTTTTTAACTAATAAGCTATCTTGGATAGTTGCCATAGTGACAGGTCTCCAGGCAGTTCATGGTTCAAACAGATCAACAAGACTTAGGTTGGAGTATTACATTCAAAATGCTTCACTCTCCAAACAAAATGACTTTGATTTATCAATGCTGTATCACATTGTGTGTCATTTTTTGTGCTTTATTTTGGATATCCAAACAAAACGAGTGTGGACTAATTCTCTAAATTTTGATAGCAATCACCATGAAGGATACAGCTACCAGGAAGACAACTTCTCGTTTAAACGATCTGGGGCCTGTTTCATAAAGTGACTTTAAGCTAAAGGTTCCTTTAACGAAATGGAAAATGAACTGAGTTAATGGTGGCATCAGCCTAAAGTCACTTTATGAAACAGGCCCCTGGTCACAGATATATGGACTAATAATCTCAACTCAAGGAATGTGGAAATAGAAAAACTCTTGACAGATGCTAATCAGGGTCCCGGCCGACCCTCTTCATCTCATACCCAAGACCATGATACCAAAAATTCATATCACAAGTCCCACCCCTATAAATATTTGATAATACTCATTAATAATCATAGATTAAAGATGAGCCAAAGACCCAAGTCTAAATAATGTAGATTAATTCCATGAAACAAGGATCATTTTTATCACAGTTAAATCAACTTTTCATACCGGTATATGACAATAGGCCTATATTAGCTTCCAGCTTGATCAAGATGTGGCTTGTTCCCTTAAAGGACTTTCCTTACAAGCACAAACTGCAAGTCTAGCTACAGTTGAGAACTCGATTAAAGTGAGCTGGTCGTGACAGTCAAGGTGTCTGAATAGACAATCAAACGCCGCCATCTTGAATATATTATAGTACGCCTACTTGCATCTGGAATTTATTGCCGACTAAGAGCATATTTACACATCTGACATTGCTGCCTTAGAATATCATGTTGAACACGGTAAACTGCAACTCTAGTCTTATCTTGGGATGTAGCCACTAAAATACTGAATTTGTAATTTTAAAATCGTGATTTTCGTGGGCCATGAAATTATTCTTAATGTCATTTTCGACTGCCGTGACTAATTCTCTTTAAGACAGAGCAAACTTCACAAATGTTTGTCAGTCACTATGGAAACGTTTAACATCAAGGTGAGGGGATTCAATTCAAACAAACTGCCAGGATCGCATGCAGATAATTGTAGTCAAACCTGATGCCTCCTGACGACTCATCTAATCACAAGTCACTACACCGCTGTGACTCCTGTCTCTTTAGTTATAACTGTGTAGCATTGAAGATGGGTGAAGACCGAGTCAAGTTTAGATTAATTCCATAAAACCGGGATCATTTTTATCGTAAGGATCGTCTGGCGCTGGTAGTGGTGGCGCTTCACGGGAGAAATCCACTGAAGCATAAGGATCCTCAATCGTCTCTTTTCCACGGATAACATCTGGGTTTTTCGGTGGTTTGAGATTGACCATCGTGTAAATTGTCCCATCGACACCGATTCGGGGCCCCTGAAAAAGTGGAACAAATGTATAGTTTAGATTTCTGGAGTTGCTTTGGCTGGTAAAAGGCTAAGAAAACGTTTTCAATGCAGCTGATGAACACAGATCTGCAGCCATCCAACTGTTCAATCCCAGGTCGTATGGGATATAATCCCTCTCGCTCTTCAGTCCGTCGCATGCGACAGTAAACCCTGGTGCCTTGTGTCTTTGCAAGGACAA